>PVIJ01000296.1:177888-319456 GCA_004024925.1 Scalopus aquaticus
GGGGGGGGCGGTGAGAGGATTCACCAGAGACAGAGTGGGGAGCAGAACAGGCAGAGTGACTGAAATACACTGTTGAGGGGAGCAGTGGGGAGACAGGAGAGGTCTGCTGTGCCATGTGGGAGCTCCCTGGCTGGGAATCGAACTCGTGCTGCAGTGGCTGTAGATAGCTTCATAGTGCTGAGACTTGACCCCTTGGACCATGAGGGAGACCCCTTCCAACCAGTTTCTTATGTTCTGTGCTCCACCCAAAGTGGCCGGGTTGCTGTTCCCCCAAAACCCCTACTTCCCCGGCTCACTGGGCAGGGCATCTCCCCACCCACTTGCAGACGCGCAGATCATCTGATGACCCTTCCACTCAGGCTTGCTTTGGCTCCTCAGGCAGACTCCCGAGCTCCTTCAAAACCTGCTCCCACACTGAACATGGTGACTTCCTTTCCTTGGACTTCTAGAGCTGGCAGAGTCAATGTTCCCACATCTAACTGTCCTGAGAACTTTACTCTTCTTGTGTCAAGTACTTTACATGCACGATTTACTTTATTCCCCCCAACAGCCCCACTGATCCCATTTTAGAGATGAAGACACTGAGGCACAGGGAAATTAAGTAATTTGCCCTGAATCACATTGGTGAAATCAGTCAGGACTCAACCCTAGAACTCAAGTCCTCAGTCAGAGCAATGTTATCCCTTGAGGAGCTGCAAGGACAAATCTGTCTTCTAACAAATGTGAAACACCCATGGCAGGCCCTCTGGACACGCCCTCACCTCTGTTCTAGCAGGCAAACTCTTCCCCCAACCCTTTTGTTGATTATCTCTCTTGCTGACTGGAGTGAGCTGAAGAGTGGCCCCCAAATTCCATGCCCACCTGGAAACTCAGAATGAGACCTCATTTAGAAATGGGGCTTTTGCAGATACAGTTACACTGAGATGAGGTCGTACTATCTCAGGGTGGGTCCTAAACTCAGTGACGGTGTGTGTTTAAGAAGCAAGGAGAGACAGAGAGGCAAGGGGAAGGCCACGTGCAGATGGAGGCAGAGAGTGTGGTGATGGGGCTACAGTCCAAAGACACCAGAGCTACCAGAAGCTAGGAAGGAGCAAGGAGGGTTCTGACTTGGGGCCTCCAGAGGGAGCACAGCCCCATAAGATCTTGATTTCTGACTTCCGGCTGTCCAGGTTGGGAGGAGATGCATTTCTGTGGCTTGTGGCATTTTGTCTTGGCAGTCCTAGGCAAGGGATCCACTCCTTAATTTTGTTATCTTATTGGATCCTTGTTAAGTTCCTTGATCTTAAAAGACAATGGCTAATGTGGCCTTACACACAACATGGAAAGGTCTGACTCTGATCTGGAGTGTGTCACTGATGCGAAGATCCCCCTTGAGGTGCCAGGAGAGAAACATGGCAAATGGATTGTAGGGTAAATGAAAGAATGATCAGGATTTTCCGCCCTATTGCCAGTGGCATTAATGATAGACCCCTGCGGTCCTACACGCATGCCTGATGGCGGGCACCTGGAGTAGGGTGTGGGTGTGCATGAGTGGGCACACCTGGGCCTGGAGAGAACAGAGCGTGGCGGCAGAGGACCTTGCACTGGGGTGCAGCAGAAAAGAACACGAGAAAATGCCAGAGAGCCCAGGAGAATAAAGATTCACGGGGGGCTAGAAGGCCTGCCAGCCTCCTGGCCCCCCGCCACCTCCCTCCTGCCCTGCACCTGGCTGCCTCTCTACAATACTATAAAAAAACATTAAAAGCCTAAAAAAGCCACCGAGGGCTACAGGATTCCTCCTTTACCCTCTGCCCATATCCTAGAGAACCTGCTCCATGCCCTGCTGCTGCCACATTGGCAGATGGTTTTTCCTCAGTGTATTCAAAATGGGGTGCCACAGAGGCCCTGTGACAGCTGGTGGGGAAGGGGTGATGTGCATTTTAAGAGCAAAGAGATGAAGGTTTCAAACAGCCCCAGGTGAACGCCACAGGCACCAGTGCCCCCAATCCAGGTGAGCTGTCACAGGTGCCACCGAGAAGGCGTCTGCACCTGCCTGTGTGGGCACCCTCAGGGTCAAGGTCACAGACGACGCTCCCCCAGGGCTGTCACCCTGCATCTGTCCCTGCCACTTCCTGCACTGTCCCTGGGAGCTGGGCTTCGGTGTTGACCTTTGGGGCACTGAGTAGGATCCCCCCAAAGAGTGAGGCGCAAACTGAGTCTCTCGGTAAACCATGGAATCAAATTTCTGGGAGAAAGGAAGGAAGCCCTCCCTCCCTGTCCTTAATGCCTGCGAGATGGAGGCGATTTAAATTAATTCTCGCGTTCCTCTAACCCTCTCTAGGTCAGTATGAGTCCGGCCAAAGCTTTCCTTATAAACACTTGAGCAAGTGCTTTAAAGACTAGCTGGTACCAACAACTTACATCAGATGGCTCCACCGCTCACAGGAAAGTAAGCGAGCGACAGTGGGAAGACTTAGATCACAAATTACATTTTCAAAGAAAGTTTACAGTCACGACGTCCCCTGATCCTAACCAAAGTTCTGTTAAGTAGATGGAATGGCTCTTTGGTCATTGTCCAGAAGCCTGTGAGCACCAGGAAGGCCCAATAAACTCCTAGTGGAGTTTGGGGACTTACACACTATCCCCTTAGACCCCAGCCAGGGAACAGGTCCTCGCACCTAATGGCCCAGCCAGGGCCAGGCAGCCTGGAATGTAAGTGTGCACCCCAGGGAGCCTCAGGAGGCAGAGTTGTGGGGTAGACCCTCCCCAGGCCAGCCTGGCCCCCAACCAGACAAGGGACCCTGAAACCACTCAGATCCTGCCAGCCTCACCTAGAAAGTGAAACATTTGTAAATCTGGTCTTAACGGACATGCCTTCCACCAACCCAACTGAGCTCTTTCGAGTCTTACTGTGTTTAGCCATTTGGATCCTTTTATTTTTCCCCTCACGTTGGGTGTTGGACACTGAATAATGGCTTTGTAGTTTTATTAGGAGGTCCCAGGTTGGCAAAGTTTAAACGTGGCTGACTCTGGATTTTGGGCTTATATTTGACCATTTTAATTGTCAGCAGATCAAGAGGATACAAATCGATGATTCCCTTGCGTAGCCTTGTTGCTTAAACAAAAAGGGGATGTTTCTCCCGAGATAACTGACCTGCCAGCACCTACCTGAGCCCGCGCTGCAGTCTGTCTCCCCACTGCGGGATCCACCTCCTAATGCTTTTCCTCCTGCACGTCACACTGTCCCCCCCGACCTTTAAGAGCTCCCCTTCCTAGACAGCTCACCTGTTCTATCTCCTGCTCTACTGACTGCACCGTCCTGCTACAAACTCCCCCCTTGGCAGAAGTCTCAGTGGCGTGTCCACTCACCGCCCCTGAAGACAAGGTGGACACCCACCCTTGGGCCTTTTCTCCATCCTTTTCTTAGCTTGAAATCTCTCTCCCCCTCTACATCTCAGGCCTACTGCCTGAGACTATGCTCAGACTAGGCAAAAATAAGAGGCAGTGATATGTCTCCACTGTTCATTTAGAACCTCCTCATCTCTCTGTCTCTGATTCTGGCCCTCAGTCAGATTGGAAGCTTCCTGAGGACACAGGTGGGGTCTTCTTGCCCCCTATAATCACTTTAGACAGCCTTAATGGGCAACAGATAATCCCCAACCATAAATAAGAGAGCCAAACCTGACCCAGTTAGGGAAGAGTCTTCTCACTGCGTAATGCCTCGGATCTGCCGGTCAGTCTTCTTTCAACACTTCAACAAACTCAGTATGACTCGCTGCCAGTTCTCAATCCCTTACCCTCAGGCACTTCCTTTCTATCACAATGTAATAAGTCATCTTGTATTTTAATGTGCTCTTTTATTTCCCTTTCCTCTGCCATAGAGTCTATATTTGAATCTCTCAAATCTGCACACAGCCATCAAACTAGACAGCATCTCTCCCCACTGCACTTCCTAGAGGAAGCCCCACGGCCACTACCTTATCGCTCTCTGCCTCCTACAGAACTTCTGGCAGATGGTGGAGACTCAGACCCAAGGAATTTTTCCATCATGTGAGATTTTTTGGAGCCCAAGAAAAAATCAGTGACAGTGCATTTGCCTGTACTGCGGGGTCAGCGGGGATACCACCCAGGCCCACCGTTTTGTGTTGCTGGACTGGTGCCCATGTCTCAGCTGCGCCTCACGGGCAGGTAGAAGAGACACAGCGGCATTTGGCCGCGTAGAGGGAATCTGAAATTCAAAGAAGATGCCATTTCTCCAGCTTGGGTCCAGATGAGGATTCACAATATAACTCAAGACTTGCAAAAGATGATTCATGAGTTGAAGGAGTTATGGTGCGGAATTTTTGAAGGGGGTAGAGAAGTAGTAAATCCCCATCCTCGCTGATCCAATCTCGTGGTTGGAACCTGGAAGCACTAGAGCAGGTAAAATATTCCCTTTTTAGATGATAGGGAAGAAAATTTCCTGAAAGGTCGGTTTTCATGGTTTTTCTATAAAAAAGGCTGTCTAGTTCACAGTAGACAAACAAATATAGTAATTGTTAGTATAAGTTTTTTGTGGGTCCTTGGTCTGGTTTTGTTTTTTATAGCCCCATTTCCCTTTCTGTAAAACTAGGATAATACTTGCTTTTTTAGAACTCCCAGCATGATCAAAAAGGATAAAAATACAAGAAAATACTTAAGAAAGTATAAAGGACTCTAAATATAAAAGAGTATTATTTTTATTCACTGAAGGTTTGGGATTGTCTCAATGACTACAGATTTTTTAAAGGTGTCGAGTCCTGATCTCTAGGTTTCCCATCTAAATTTGTTCTGTTTGTTGGATTTGATTTCCCGACATGCAACCTACACCTTCAAAATGATTTTTTAAACAAAAATATGTTTTTTGAAAATAAAAATAATCAAGAGTTTTAGCATCTAGAAAGATGAAGTCAATATGCTTTTCCCTCTCTCCCAGAAACAATGAAAACCTGTGGACGTTATAGAAAAACAAACACCAGAACGTTTTGAAAGGTGGGAAGAAGACAGGTAGGCTGGGGGCCAGGGAGCAAGAGCTGAACAGTGACGTGTTCCCTGGATTCTCTTCCTCACGTATTACACAACTTCCTGTGTTTCATATATTATTCTGCCTCATATGTCCCAGACTGAGAAGCTGGCAACCTGGAAACACCAACAGATGCAGACAAAAGAGCCCTAACACAAACCCACTCTCTTGCCAAGGAAGGCAGCCTCACAAGAGCAGAACTTTGAGAAAAGGAACACTCTGCTGGAGCTAAACATCCAGAAACACCAAGAAAGGCTGAGGGTAAGCCTAAATGTCCACCCTCACCAGGCTGCAAGGCAGCGCCCCAAGTGCTACCCCATCTTCTGCCGAGGGGTGCTAGAGATGGCAAGTAGTTGGACTCTCATTTCTTCCAGGTGGCAAAGATGTCCCCTACTCCCAAATGCCCACACTCCTGCAGTGACGGTGAAGACCAGGTGGGAAGCCTGAACTTCAACCCCTATCTGATAATAAGAGGTTCCCCCACACCCCTACCCAACATGGGTGGTATCAGTGGGTCCTGAAGAGTCAGGAGTCTCACAATCTTCCAACATTAAGAGGCCATTTCACTCTAGGTTATCAGTGGGGAACCAGAACCCCCACACCTACCCAGCACCAACAAGGAGACCCCCCCCATTACATGTCAACAAGAAACTGAGTAAGAAATGGACTTCTACCCCTCCCCCCATTTGACCGTAAAGAGCCAACACTCATGCTCTAGCATTATATTTAATGGCGAAAGACAGGTGATGTTCTGAGAGTGCCTGTATGGCAACAATACAGAAAATGCTCTGGAGAGGGAAAAGTGCAGAAAGGTTGATCAGTTAGGAGGCCATTGAAGTAGACACAGAATACGCATGACCAAAATGCAGATGTTTTCAAGAGATACTTATAAAGTGGACATGTTTGGTAATATATCTGGAAATAGAGACAGAGGGAAGCATGAAAAATGACCCCTGCTTTGAGTTTGTGCCGCAAGATGGAAGATGCTGCTTTTGACTGAGATAGGGAACATGGCCAGCTTTGGGGGAGATGGCATGGACTTTGTCTTGTGTCTCTTGAGTCCAAGGTGCCTGTGAGACATTCAAGCGCTGAGGTCAAGGGGCAGTGGGGCACACGACTTGGAGCCCAGAGGGGACGCCTTAGCTGAGAGGTGCGTGCACAGATACTTCACCTGGAGTAGTGACTGGTGTGAACGGGATGCCCAAGGCAGCAGTCAGTGGCGAGAGCCTGAGCTGACCTTTATGAATGTCGATATGTGGTGTCCTGAGAGAGGAGGTGAACCTTGCACTGAGAAATTCGAGGAACGGGGAGGAAACTAGGAGAGTGTGGTCTCATAGGAGACAAAGGAACAATGGCGGGAGAACTATCAGGCTCTGCGTCTATTTTCAGGAAAAAAAAACAATAGGTGTTCGTGGGGCTGAGGAATCCTATAAGATGAGGACTGGAAAAAAATGTCCATTTGATTATAAATATAATGCTTGCTGATGTCTTTAACGAAGTTGACCCCTTGGAAGCAGAAACCAGATTGAAGTAACTCAAGAACCAAGTAGAAATGGAGGAAACGGAGATGACGAATTAGAGAATTTAAGAAGTTTGGCTTTTGAGGGATGAGAAAGGCAGAGGGTGTTGTTCGCTGGTGGGAGGTTGGGGATCCAGCAAAGATTCTTTTTATTCTGAGTGATTTGAGTAGGCTTAAAAGCCAATAGGAGAAATCGTTTGAGGAAATATAGGCTATATGAGAGGAAATGGGAGAATTAATTAATAATGTAGACTTCCTGAGAGGACAGGAGGGCGATGGGCTCTAAAATATAGATGTGTAGTTTGGTCTTAAACACAAAAGGTGGCTTTATTAAAATAGTGTAAAACAGGAGGTAACAGTGAACAGTTGTGGCCCATTTGTATGTCTGGAATGTGGGGAACGGAGGGTCCCTCAGCTGGAGGTGTCCCTTAATTACTGCGAGGTAGGAGGAATCTTGTTGCAGGTTTAGGGGTATTTGCTTTTGGAGATTTTCCATCCCAACCAAGTGACTTTGCCCTTCAGGAAGTCTCAGTCAAGGTACAGACCAGGCTGAGACGCCACCCCAGCTATTTGAGCTGAAATAATGTAACGTAAAGAAGCGTTAATAAGGTATAAAGTGATTCAGTAACTGAAAAGCTTCCAAAGATGGCTGTAAGGCATCACGGAGATAAGCACTGCAGAAGGCAACCACCACACCGAAGGCTGGAGAACAACCGACTATAGAAACTCAGAAGGCAGATCGCAGTGGTAGGATCCAGAACGCTGAAGAGGAAGCACCAGGCAAAGGATGTATCGCTAAGGGGGCGCCTTGAGACGCTGCAAGTGTTGGGAAATTGCAGGCTGGCTTCAGTCACTGCCTGAATCAGGAACTGCCACCGACCAGGGGTGCAGTGGGGTTGGAGATGCTCACAGAACAGGAAATCAAGAGGAACGAGTGTACCTCTCCTGCCTCCTCCGGCCTCTCTAGCGCCCCCTATAGGTCGAGTATCCCAAGGCGCAGCTGGCGAAGCAGTGGTGGGGCTTGCAGAGTCGAGTCAGGTCCCAGCAGCATCCAAGCTGAGCACGGAAGAGTAAGGACAGAGCTGAGAGATGAGCATTAGTTCTGGAATTCTAAGAAGTTCCAAAATGGCCCTTAATTTGTACATACGTTCTGTATTTTCCAGTGAGATAATGCTGGACACATGCTAGGTCTCAGTAACTACTCTGGGACCACACACTTGAACACGAGGATGGTGTGGCATTTCAACCCTGTTTCCATAGGATGGAACACTGGCCCCAAGCCCCCAGGGTGACACTGACCTTTTGTGTCCTCCACCAGCTGACACGGGCTATATTTTCACCTGATGGAGACAGGGGAGGGGATGGTTTTATTTTTTGTTCTTTTCACATTATGCTTATCTTTCACATTATTCAGGAGTTACATTTATTTGGTGAAACTTGATATAGTCCAAAAAGTATAAAGAAATCTATTTTAAACAGCCCAGTATTCTACCCCCTAAAGACAAATTAGTAATGTTAAATATATACTCCCTGACTTTTATGCATATTTTATTTTATACCATATTCTATACCATGATAGTACTTAAATGTAAAATTTTGTATTCTGATTGTTTTTTCACTTATTCGTAGGTGGTCCACATTTTCCTTGTTGCTACAAAGCCCCTGTGAGCATAATTTTTGATGCACTATTCCTTAGAGAGGGATAGGCTATAATCATCCATTTTTAATGATTGAACAGTTCAGTGATTTCTGATTTCTTGCTCTTCTAAATGATGCTTCAACAAGCATCTTTGTGTATAACAACCTCAGAGTTATTTCCCTAGAAAAAGCAACTCAGAAGGAATTACTGAATGCAAGGGTACACCTTAAGAAAAAGTGGGATGGTTTGGGGCGATGGAAAATGCTAGCAACAACCACAGCTGGGTTCTTACCTGACTGGGTGACCCCAGGAGTCTGATACAGCGGAGAGTTTGGTTCTTGCTTCTTGGTGGAGGAGAACGACAGGGAAGATTCTGGCTTTGCCATGGGTTCATATCTTGGCTAAGCTGAATGGTAAGTGTCTGAGGCTTCCTAACTGAGACAGAGAATGGGGTGGGGACTCAGAGAGAGGGTCTACCCGCACTGGCAGGGTTTGAACCTGTGTCTTCAACCTGGGGATGGTTAGGAAGAGCACAGCACCCTGACGCCCTTGGTCTTGCCACTTTGGAATCATCAGATTCGCTCTTGTCAGGGAATCCATTTTGTTACCGTGAGTTCTAGAGGAATTGCCCTTCAGTGTGGCTTCCTGGGGCGGGCAGTCACAGCGGACTGGCTCTGTGCTTCTGTGAGACCTGGCTCGAGAACCAGAGGCTTTGAAGGCTGCGGCATAGGTATTCTATACAGGGGGCAAGGGCCAGGGTATGGGGTTAGTGGTCCACATGGGGTCACTTACCCAGGAGCTGGCAACCTCTGAGAAAATTGGGGTTTCTACTTTTCTTTTATAAAACTATTGCTACAGGGTTTCTACTTTCTTTTATTAAATTATTGTTACGAAGTATTTATGGTATAAGGACATAAAATGTTGAAACAGGTTTCTAAGTCTTCTTTTCAAATGGTCTCCCTGAAATTGGAAGAGGAGAGAAAAGCAGAGTTAAAACTAGTTATTAGTCTCTTTTGACCCATACTGAGGATAAGACAACCTCATGTCAAGTCACCAGGGTGAGAAAACATGGCAAAAATGCAGAGCAGGAGGCCAGAGTCACTTTAGACTCCTATGTCAGTGATTGAAACAGGATGGACGGGGATTCTGCTTAGCCATCAACCAGCTTTAGAGGCTAACACGTAAAAGTTTCTAGAAAGAGAAAACATTGAGGGCATTTACTGCCTCACTTTCTCCTGGGAGCCACGGGATTCTTTAGGGGAACTCTGGGACGTCCCCTTAACCTACATGATTCATCTGGGAATTAAATTTGGCCAGAACAGTTTGTGAACCCCTGGGTCTCGGCAAATGCTTAACCAGTTGCTGAGTGGGCCTCCCCATTGCAGTTTTGACCAAACAAAATGACTTGAACACGATCCAGTCAATGACAAAGCACTGTTGGCAACTGAGTCCTGGCTAGTCAGTTGAAAATGGACTCTTCCTCCTCTGAGACCAACCCTTGGCCACCTGGGTCAATAATTATGGCGTTGTTTGGACTGGAGGAACTTGGCCTCGGTCACTTAGTCCATTCCCATGCATCGTGGTGGGATCGAGTTCATTATTCTAAACAACCTGTAATAAAGAGGTCCCTCCTCTCACTCAGAATAGCTCCAGGGATGGAAATTCCACTTTCTTTGGCAGTTCATTCCCTTGTTTTGCTGGTTCTCTTGTTCTGCACAATCCCTGTGGGTTTTTGGTTGTTGTTTTTTTTTTTTTTTTGGGGGGGGGGGTTTGTACTTCAAGCTCTGAGCCCATGTTTTCCCTCCTGTAACTTAAGCCATTGAAAGCGATTCCTTTGATAACATCTTCTCACCTATTGTGAAACTGCTTGGGGGCCCTGTCTTCTGTTGTCTTCTGAAGACAGAACACAGTTCAGGCTCTTAACTGTTCTGTCTTCCAAATCCTCGGTGGCTTTCTTTTGTATGTTTGAGGTTTTTCTCCAACCCTTAGCCAAACTCTCTAAAATCACTGTATCTTAAGCAAAAAAATAAATAAAGTCACAAAAGCATTTGCTGGGAGTGACTCAGATGCCCCAGGCCCTTTGCCTTCCGGCTCCCTGGAAATTTTAGGGGCTGTCCTTCAGGTCTGCGTGCAGGTGAAATGAGCCTGAAACAGTTTCTCAGTGTGGCTATTCAAGGGGTTATCAGGATGATGTTATAATCCAGCGTTGATTTAAACACAAATGCAGAAGATATTTCCAAGTATGCCCACCTCCCTTCATAAATAAAGCCCAAACCTCTTTCATTTCCTCCCCTTAACCACCTGTTTCTCTACCCCCCACCCCACCCCCAGCCTCCTTTGTGGCCCACTGTCCCCACCAGCCGCTGGAGGAGAGCTAAGGGAGGCGCCAGGCCTCCTGGCTGGTCAAGGTCCTGCCCTGCACTCTGAAGGCCTCAGAGCTAATCTGAGCCTTGTTTCATCTTCCCCAGTGTCAACTCCCAAAGCAGGATGCCCCCTCTCTGCTCCCCCTTCCGGGCACTCAGGCCTGAAGAGTCATAGTTTGTGTCTGACAATGTGCCCCCTACAGCAATTCAAGCAGCTCACCGCATTCTCCGTGAGAAGAGCTGACTGTGCTAAAAGTCAGGCCCACTCAATGCCTCCCCGTCTTCTGGGGACACAGTCCCCTGTCATCTGTCTCCTCGGAGTCTTTCTGGACCCCCAGCCTCAGAAAAACACCTGCAAACTATTGGGATAAAAGTGTAACTTCCAGATCCAGCAAATCAGCGTCTCTGGCCTGGCCCAGGTGGCGGCATCTTCACAAGGAATTCACCTGCCGCGCCAGCGAGCCGAGGCTGCGGAGGCCTGTCTGGCATTCAGCCCCGCTGCCCTTCCTCGGGCTTTCCTCTCACGCTGCACCTCCTCTCCTCGCCTTCAGGATGAGCTTCTTAGGGCGAAGGGGAGCCCACTGATGTCTCTGGATCTCCCACAGACTGAGCCAGCCAACCTTTCTATGCCCGACGTAATGAAGGAGTGACGTCTGGAGGTGCCACGAGGTCTGGAGAACCAACAGCCTAAGGTTTTCCAGAAGGCCGTGGGGTAGGTGCTCAGTGCGCCGGCGCCGACGAGTCCCTTTGGGCAGCTCTGTGCTCCGTCAGAGGACTCTCCCGGGCCCCGGCTTCACCCAGCGGCCCGCCAGGACCGCTCCTCCTGGACCTCTCATTACAAGCCAAGAACTGCTGACTGGGACTTGGGATCAGCAGGGCCACTACGTCACAGGGTGCGAGGGAGGCGGACATGGCAGGGCCGTGCGCAGTGCGCAGCAGAGACGCCGGGGCGTGCGGCGCTCAGAGCATCAGCGTCCACTGCGCCTGCGATGAACAGGAGGCGGAGGAGACCACGGAGCTCCAGACCTCCCCTTGGTGCCCCTATGGGGCAGGTGGAGCCTCGCGTCAGGTCGGGCTCTGTCCGCCGGGGTGCAGACTTGCAGCTCTCCTGTCCCTGGAGGACCTTGGAGAAGCCGCGTACCGCTGGCTCCTTCCGGGGCACCCCTCCAGGAGCAGGGCTCCCCGCCCTCCTGTTCCCCACGGTGGTTCTGTCTCCTTTCCTTGCCAGGCCCCGGCTCAGCTCTGCATTCTGACTGCCCACGCATTCCCTCCCCCCCGCCCCCGGCCAGGAGCTCACACAGGTTTATGGAGTCACCCTCTGCAAGAGTGTTCTCTTCTCACAGCGGAATGGACACGATCGAGTTTCTAAGGAGTGCGTGTCTAAAGGTGGCCCCTCGTGGATGTCATTTGTATATCTTTGCCATCGATGACAAGCGTTACGTGCATGCTCCATTTATTTTCCAAGGGCTGAATGCACTTACTCCAGGACGCAGGGAACAGAACTTCAGACCTTCAAGAACAGAGAGTATAGTCTGGGAGTGGCCAGAGAGGGAGCTGGAGGGGGCTGGGCCAACACGGCTGGTGTCGCTCAGTATCCCACCCAGTTTATTCAGGGAGGACACCACGCCCTCCATTCCTGCACACATCGTCCTTGTCTGAGGCAAAAAGGACTCTGGGTGCTTTTATAAGGCCTGAGCCAGAGTGAATTCCACAGCTCACTCCTCCAATTGCGGGCGTCCTTGGGTCTCGGTGGAGGGAAGGCTCCGCGGGAACTGCTCTGCTCTCAGGGCCAAGCTCTGCGCTGCGGGCTGAGGACAGGCTGAGAGACACTGCGGACACACAGACACACCGGGGCAACTTAGAAGCGGGGAGGTCTCACCTGAAATAGAACAGGGGCACCCCGTGGTCCCTGGAGAGCGTCTGCGCGTGTGCGCAGCTTCGGGGTCCTCTTCGGGGGTTCTCTCTCTGCTACTGACGCAGCAGTGCGTTCAGTCCAGAGGACCCGCGCCCTCTCCTGCACCTGGCCCTGGCCCGTGCAGGCCGCCGTCGCCGCGGTGCTGCAGTCCCCTCTCTGCGGACATCCAGACAAAGACACGCAACTTAGGAAGGGCAGAGGCCTTTCTTAAATTAGACAGCGTCTTAGAGGGTTTCTTTCCTTTATCTCTAGACTTACATCGATTAACCTGCCCTGGGAGACAGTCGGTGCTCTGTCCAGAAAGGCAGCTCAAATGGGTCGAAACTGCCATTGTCTGCCCAGGAAAGGGAGAAACAGCACAGGTTTTTTTCAATGCAGTTTCCAGGGAACCAGCTCCTGCTGAACGCAGCCTGATAGAAATTCAAGATAAAACTCTCCTGGATTCTGCTGAACCATAAAGTACCACTTAACAGACCATTTGCACAGTCTGTGAACTCCCCTCCTTTCGCCAAACTTCTTTAGTCGTTCTAAAACTCTGTCTCGTCAAACTCTTATCTGTTAACTCTACAGAGCAACATTTTAAATGATATCTTTCAGGGAGGAAGGTGGAGAGGAAGCGTTTCGTGAATAATTGGGAGCAGACAGCAGCCGGGAACTGTCTGACTTTCACAAAGAGCCTTGAAACACTTCGCCATAACTGGTTCTGGGCGGGGCAGGCCCTCTGCTCTCTTTGGACCTCCGTCCTAGGACACATTCGCAAAGTGCCTGGTTCCTCTCCTAGGCCATGGTGAAGACCCAGGTTTTTACATCAAAGAGTGACTGTCTCTTTAAACTGTTCAAACACACGTTGACTTTTTCCTGGCTCTTCTTGCGTTTTGCTGTCTATCAAAAAAAAAAAAAGATTTCCCTTTCGGAGGTTGTTTTCTTATCTTCTGTTGCCTCAACAGTCATCTTCTGTATTATTGAGAAAAATCCAAAGCTGTCAGCTTTCCTGCACTTGGGTCTCTCACAAACTCACCTCCCCCTCCTCTCACCCCATCTGCTTATAATTTAATGCTCTGTATGTTTTAATCATTTCATTAGGCATGTCTTTATTTTGAAATGCAACTAATTCTTCAGTTCAAACAAACAGACAGCAATTCTGAAAATGAGGCCATTCTTTTCTTTTGAGTAGAGGTTGACTTAGCAGAAATGTCACACCTATTTTGAGAAGAGTGAAAGAATTCAAATGTTCCTGACTTTTTTTTTTTTCCAAAAAAAGCATTGATTCTTAAAAATGGAAAGGCCCTTAGAGATTTCCCGATCCCCTCCACAGGTATGGAACTAACTTCTGAAGAAGTCTTCTCATGTCCTTCTAAACATTGTGTGATAACGCCACTATTAGGATCAAGGCTTATTAGCATGTTAAAACATGTCCAGAAACATCTCGTTCCTATAGTTGGTGACAAGGACACAAAAGAGAAAACTGACTCCATTTTGGAACTTGTATATTTTACAAGTTTCTTTTCCTTATAGGAGCTGATATTGATTCAGGCAATGGAGTAGGCGGGGTAAGAGAATTTACAAAGTCCTCCTGTGATTTCTATCCGATCCCTGACATTAAGGGATGTAGATTTCTTCTACATCAAGAAATGAAAGTGCTGGACTCCCAGAAACATTTTTAGTTTTCACATTCAGTGAAAACTACAGTGTGGAGCTGACATCTTATTTTCTGATACTTGAATTAACTTTTGGTAATAAAATGCTCACCATTTCAAAAGCACATATAACATTTCACACAAGTAACATTTTGCACACAGTAGACACTTAGTAAGTGTTTACTGAAGCACTTGTAGATAAGTGGGTAGGGTAGAAAACAACATTTAACATTTGTGTCTTAACTGAGCTGGAAGTGCCGGTGTTCACTAACTTTGAGACGTACAAATCCAACAATGCACTGTCTGATGCAGGCTCTTCCGGTAAAGATCTCCCTCACTTCCAAAACCATTTAAATTTCCATATAAAGACTGAAATGATAATAATGATCTAACTGTGGAGTTGTCTTGAAGGAATTGTTTAGAATTTGTAAGTTATTGACAGATGGGATGCATTCCTGTGTAACTGACACAAATGGTTGTCACACGCCATCTAGTGGCCATATGTGGAATGTGTTCATTCACGGAAAAGGCTTTTGGAGCAAGATAACAGGCTCGGAATTCCAGTGGCTGCCGGGCAGCTAGTGTAGATTTGTCCATCTTTAAGGCTTTAAGATGAAAAGGACCACTGAGGGGAGCCTGCTAAATTATCTCCCAAAATGTCTGCGTCCTAAGGAACAACTAAGAAGTAACTAGTCAGGGAAACTGTTTCTTTCTGGTTTCAGATCCTTCCAAACTGAGAAGACATGGGAGAAAGCTTTGCCTGAGCCATGGTGGTATAAAGCAAGGTAAGCAGCATGACCTCCTTGCTACATTTTTCCCACAGAAACCAGCAGAAATCCATGACTTGGCCCTGACTTCTACAACCCAGAGGACTAGCTGAGTGAGCATTGCAGAATTTGCACAAGGGGAGATTGTGTGACAAAGTCTCCTTTTAAGCAGCGTTTGGTGCTAATTCTCAAAACATCTTACTTCTTCTACGTATGCATAATCGTGGTGTTTTGCAATGGATCACGATATCACTTTTCACAATTATCAGCGATCTGATTTTTCACTTTCTAATTAGGGGCTATTAGAGTAAAATCCAAATAAGTAGTAGATAAGAAATATCTCCAGGTTTATTCTTGTGTCAAACCATCTGAAAAAGAGAGAGCTTTTTTAGTTCCTCTCACATTACATCAGCTTTAAGTATCTTCAAGACAATTTGGAGTGAGACAAGAAGTCATTTCGGTGTAAATTTCACAAAAGAAATTACTTAAATCAGTGGTGTGTGGGGATGGGGGGTGGAGTGACATCTGAGAGTAAACAACTAAATGTAAGACAAATTTGTTTAGGGTTCTCACAGACAGGAAATGTTTCTCTCCACGTCCCTACACTAGCGTGTCTAAAGGGCTTGAAAAAGGCTGCTTTTCAAAGTCAGGTTAACTGCTTTTTAAGACCACCAAATAAGAAATGATTTAGCATATTAGTTCCAAAATAGAAAAGCCTCCAGGATCGTTTCCCCTGCATGTAAAGGTCGATTTCCATGATAAATATGTGCTCCCAGCATAAAACGCTCGGCCAAAAAGATATTTGCATTTGCCTTTTGAACTATAATCCTGATCTCCACGCCACGCTGCAGCTTCAGCCGCACCTCAGATGGGTATCTTTCCCTTTCTTTCTATCAAAAGGCTATTTATTTTAAAAGGAGGCTCGGGTGAGTTAAAGTGTCTGTACCAGTCATTTTAGAAAAGCCAGTAAACAACCAGCTACTGAAGAAACCTGCTTGTCAGCCAGGTTCAGCCACTACCAAAACATCCTGACACTGACATCAGCCTTAATTTAAAATGCACGTCCAGAAACGAGACGTTTAAAATACACTGGTCTGTAAGCAAAAACCAACCAGAGCAGTGGTTTTACTTCTTTATTGGTGCCCACTTATTTAGATGCCTACAAAGAAAACAGTTTTCCCCCGTCTTTGCTTTCCTTTGCTGAAAGTGATTGTGTTTTCTGGAATATTTACCTATTAGCTGACATTGTTGAAAGCAAATCAGATTCATCTGGGGCTGTACTGGGCCTCACTACAATCCTGTTTGTACTGTGAGAAAGGAGACAAATGAAATCTGCCAAATTCTGCTCTCTGGCCTTGGGCATTTTCCTGGGGCCCCTGTGTGCGTCAGTGCTGCGGCTCAGCTAAGGGATGATCTTCCCCACCGGCCAACACTGCGTCTTTAAGTAGACCTAAAATAAACATAAATTAAAATGTTCCAATTCTGTCCTTGGCAAGATGGGCGTGCGGGGTGCAGGCTGGCTGTGGTCAGCGCGCCGTCCTGGGCCATCTCTCGGGAAACGCGCCGCAGAGCCCTGTCTCCCCTGTCCACAGTGTGGACAGGGCAGCGCGGGGGAGTCGCCCCTGAGCTCTGGCTGAGGGCGCAGCGCACGGCAACGGGAGACCGCCTTTCCTGTCACACAGGGGCTGTTCGAGCGCCTGTCTGCGGATAATTGGCGTCTACACAGCATGTGGAATGGGGCCCTACGGCTCACCCATGTGCCCGAAGCCCTCCGCAGGCCTGCCTGGGGCACCGCCCGCCAGCCGGATTCAGCTGGTACTGGCCAGCTGCTGCCCGACCCAGGTGTTGTTTATAACTGAGAACATGGCAGTGGAGAGTCTAAAGGGCAAGTGCTGTTTGTTGTCGGGTACGCAGAAGTAAACAGGGACTATCGGGGCGGGACAGTCATCCTGCCTGGGAAGCTCCCCTCATCACAATGCTCCCCGATACAGGTAGTTTTTGGTCTAACTTCAGGCTTGTTTTGATGCTGGGTTTCCATGAACTCTACCCCAGGGCACCGTTCCTGGTGGGGCGCAGAAGGACCCAGGGTGGGTCCACAGCCACTCACCAAGGAATAGTGGCTGGGCACTCAGCTACCTTGGGGCCCCAGTGAGTAACAGGGGGGTGACCAACCGTCTGGGTTTGCCCATGACGGAGGGGGTCCCAGACACGCTGAGCTTAGGCTTTGAAACTGGTGCGGCTCCAGGCGGCTGGCGGAGCTGGGTGCGCACTCGCCGCCTTCCGCGACTCGGGCGTCCTGGTGTCGGTGCCCCTGTCCCCAAGGCCGGACACACAGTGCGAGACCGGCAGCTTTGCCTGTTGAGCCAGGCGGGACCGCAGCAGTGACCCAACCAAATTCTTCCTTTTCTGGAGAACCACAGGCAGGGCCAGCTTTCAGGGGCTTGAAGCTTATACTGTCTGGGCCCCTTTTTAAGAAAAAGAAGACAAATTAGACAAGTCAAGGAATCCAAGATACAGGGCGCAGGCAAGACAGAACCTGAGACTCAGGATTCGTTAGCTTCACCGACACCCCCCGGTGTGTGATAAACGTGTATTAGCCCACATAATCCTCACAGTCAGCCAGGAGGCCGGTGGGTCATTATTTCCATTTTACAGATGAGAACACTGAGGCCCCAGGAGGCTGGGTGACATGTCTAAGGTCACCCAGCAAAGTCCCCGCTCAGCGTCCTTCTGCCAGAAATGTCCACCCGCAAGGGAGCAGGTGGCCCCACCTCCCGCCGAGCAAAACCCGGAATCACCCGGCTAGTGAGGCAGTAAATTCTATGGCTTAGAAATGAAGTCTTTAAGTAACAGCCGTCAAATGTTGTGACCCTGGAGGGGGATGGGGGCGGGGGCAGGAGGCACTGGGGAAGCTCGGAGCTTGGGGCTCTCGGACAATGACCCATTCTGTTAACCTCACACGTGTCCCCAGAGGGCGCTAAGAACGCTGACAGGCGCAGGCTGGTTGTCCTGGGTGCCACCTTTCCCGCTAGAGGAGGCCCCGGGTTCCCCCAGGTCAGCCGGCATGTTTGTGAGTCTCTTAGTTTTTAGTATGACCCTTTCCGCCCTTCACCCTTCCTTGGAGCCCAGCCTCGGCCAGACAGGGTGGGGCGGGGGAGGGGTGGTGCGGCGGAGCGCCCCCTTGTTCGCAGTCCCATAGGTACCCGCTGAGCAGGGCTGCGGGCAGAAGCCGAAGTGTGCGCTCTGCCACCAAACCGCTTGGAGTCCTGGCTCTGCAGTTGTGGCCACCGAGTCCTTTGACCTCTCTGCGCCTCGGTTTCCTCATCTTTAAAATTGGGGTGATAATGGTATCCCTCTGCCTGGTTCTGTGAGGAGCAAAGAGGTACGGAGACATGCAGTGCTTCAAACAGCCCAGTGTCTGGTGCCTCTGCAAGTGTTAGCTCTTATTATCAGCCCCAGATTATGACCACCGGCAAGTGGGCACTCGGCTGGCACCAGGTGCAGGTCAAGCGTCTGCACGGCCATTTTCGCTCAGAAACGGCGGGGAGTGCTTTGGAAGCGTGCGTGGCCCCAGGTCTCCTGTTCAGAGTCCGCTCACGGTTCCGGTCTGTCTTTGGGACCCACTTCACCTAGAAACCGTGCATTAAATAGCACCTCTTAGGCATCACATCAATTGCTAATTAAAGTGGCATCACCCTAATGGGCTGGGAAGCTGACTCATGTGTCCCCACTGTGGGTCTCCACTGGCTGAGCCGAGGTGCCCCCAAACGGGGTCTCGCTCCTGGGGGGATGGCAGCCCTCGGGAGAGGGGAGCTGGGTGGGGGGCCAAAGTTAGCAACTTCAGAAGCTGCTTCTTGTTCCTGACAATAACAGAACAGAGCCGGAACGTGCTTGTCCCAATCAGTCACAGGTGCTGATAATAGTTCACCTAATTACTTCATTATTTTTTGCCACTCCACCGAGCAGTTCATATTTACAGTCCTGTATATGGTTCCATTACTACCACTTACTGTGACGATTCCAGCAATTCTGAGGTGTCTCGGAGGGCCTGGGCAAGTAGAATCTTGTTTTTCTTGATTTCCCCAGGGTGGGGGGAAGAGGAGGCGGGGCTGGGGGGGGGGCATCCAGCCAGCCACGAACCATGATGGCTTATCTCAGATGAGTGATAAATGATAGGCAATTTTTGAAAGGCTAGAATTTTAAAACAAAACAAACACCTCCTGTCCTGTGTGTTCCCAGGCCAGCCTCAGTGAGGAAAGGGAGGAAGTGCTAGACGGGCAGACCCAGGGTGGGGGCATGCTGGACTGGTGTCGGACCCCAGCCCCACGTGCATCTGGGGGGGGGGGAGCTGCAGGCAGTGCCCAGGGAAGCTGCGGCCCTAATGAATACCAGGCCTCAAATTAAGGGAGCTGGTTTGGAAAAACATTGTGAATTTCAGTCACTCGAGCATCAGTAAATCTGCTGGTTGTTAAGATGTTGATTGTTTACAAATGATATTTTCCTTTTGAAAAAGTGGCACCTCTCAGTGGCTTCCCATCGCTCTGGGCTTTCCTTCCAGGGAGAAACCTCCACGTTGAGCCCTTTCCTCTCCCCTCTCTCTTCTCTCCCTTCCTCCTACATTTAAAAGCCATTTTAGAGCCCAGTCCCCCGGTGTGGTCAGACAGAGCTGGGCTTCTGCTCAAGCTTCCAGGTTTTGGTTATTCAAAGTTACATGGAGGCAGGTGGGGTGTGAGCACGGCAGGCTTCTCCCCCGAGGCGCCTCCTGTGTTTCAATGAAGCTTCTCCAGCACCTGGTTGACACCCTTGCACTCATTTGCAAGGTCAGGAGCCAAAAGCAAGAGAAATAAAGAACCATGCATGTTCCTGCTGCTGCACTGCTGGCGAAAGCGACCGACTCAGGGGAATGTGGGTGCACCCCTAATTCCCTCCCTGGAGGCCCAGAGGTGAGGCTGCAGCTCCAAACCCCCAGTGAGCAGAAGCCAGGGTTGCTGACTTCCTGTGCACAGACGCCTCAGAGAGCGGCCATCCCGAGTCTCCCCTTCCCTGGCCTCAGTCACTCAGTCAACAGGCAACTTGGACCCTCGCCCATGGCAGACAAGTCCTGGAACACAACAACATATTTCAGAGAGCCCAGGACCCCCAGCCCAGCTGTTGGGTTCTTGAACTACCCACAGGGAAGACTCGGCTGTCTGGGGGTTCCCATGGCACCCAGTTTGCTGCTGGAGTGCCTTCCTGAGACATTTTCCCCGGGGGGGTCTTGGTGGGCCCGTGTCCCCCTTTCTGCTCCTTCCTGTGTTGCCCGAAACCAGCCACGGACTCTGCGCTGGGGGAGCACACCCATTGCCTTCTGTAAACGGACAAGAGGCGGGTGAGAACCACCCACCCTTCAGCAAGCACGAGAGCACCAGTGAAGAAACAGGAGGCAGCTCTAGAGCATGCGAGGGCCCAGGATGGGCCCAGCTGCTCCCGCCAGCTCTGCCCGTCTGCAGGCACCTGGGAGCATGGGCCCTCTGCTGTACAGTCACACAGGCCTAGGGTCGTTGTCACCCAGCTGTTCCTGAGCTTTGTCGGGTGATGGAGTGCGAGCTGGGGCAGCTCCTTCAATCCCTTCTCAACAAGAAAATGCCAACTCTCCTCAAGAGTAGTGGGGGGCCTCCCCGGTGGCACAGCGGTTGGGCGCTGCGCTGCGGAGCTGTTGGTTGCGGGCGATGCCGGTTCGACGCCCGGCAGGGGAGCGTCCCACATGTCGCGGCAGACCTCTCCTGCCTTGCCCGCTGCTCCCCTCAGCAGTGTATCTCTGATCTGCCTGTTCTGCTCCCCACTCTGTCTCTGGTGAACCCTCTCGCCGCCCCGCACCTCTGGCCTGTACCCCAGCTTGTATACATAAATAAATAAAAATTCTTTTAAAAAAAAAAGAGTAGTGGGGTGGTGGGGGGTGTTTAAATGTCCAAGTTCCCATTTGTTACAAAGGATGAGAGGCTGGTGGGCCTCCAGTGTGGAATCTATTGGAATCACCTGGAGAACTTTTGTTTCAGTATCGATTCCTGGGGCCTCCTGAGATTGTGATGATTTGGCCTGGGGTAGGCCTGGCACCGGGATATTTTTAGGGTCCCAGGGCAATTCTAATGCATGGCCTGGCCGAGCAGCATCTGCTCAAGGCGTCTAGAACCCCAAGCTAACACGTCCATGGAATGGGGCGAACGTCAGGTCATACGCTCACATCTCTGACAACACAGACAAGCCAGCCTCGGCCCAGACCACCCTTGGTGGCCCAGTCTGACAGCTCAGGGAACTGAAGTGAGAGCCGAGGGCCAGGGTGACCATCAGGCCTGGTTTCTCCCAGTTTTAATTTCCTCGTTGTAAGTTAATATATTTCATGACTTCGGTCCATCCCGCTGACCTGTCTTTTAACGAGCTTTAAACGAGCTTTAAAACCTGTCTTTTAACAAGCTGGATGAGCTTTCATTGGCCCGGCCCTCCCTGACCAGCTACCTTATCCTGTCCACACGGGAGAGTGTGCTGCGACCTCCTTGTTGTTTTGACATCCAATCTAGTTGACTTCACGTGGGGAAGGGCCACGTTCCCCACCCCCTCACCCCCGACAGCCCGGGCCCCAGCCTGCCTCCAGCTTGGGCTGCGCAGGTCACCAGGAGGCCCAGGTGAGAACCTGTCCCACCGCCAGGATGCCATGACCGGCCCGCAGGCCGCTAACCCCCAGTGGGACTCCCCCTGCGAGGGTCGGCTGCTGACATCACAGCCGCAGCTGCCTCCTTTTTCCTGGCTTGTCTGCTTTACCTTTAGGGACCAAAGAGCCGAAGAGCCAAAGAGGCTGGCGAGAGGAGGGAGGCTCTTCCCTGCGGCTTCCTGTCCTTTGTGTGGCTTAGTGTTGCAGGGTGGGGAGTGGGAAGAGCAAACAGCTTGCTGTTCGGTTCACAGGGGAGGAGAGTCAAGGGTCAAATTTGTCGAAATCTGGAAATGAGAGGGGTGTTTCTGCCCCTTTAAAATATCAGCTCAAGGAACTTCCTCATAATAAAACAATTTCACAAAATGTAATTTTTTTCTTACAGTCATTATAGCATCTTTTTTCTTTTTCTTTTTATTTGTCCCTGTCAAAGTAGATTCTCCTTGTTTCCAGGATTCATCTCTCCTCTCTCTCTCTCTCTCTCTCTCTCTCTCTCTCTCTCTCTCTCTCTCTCTCTCCCTCCCTCCCTCTCTCTCTCTCAGACACACACACACACAAGGTATGTTTTCCTGTGAATGATTTTCTTTCACACAATTTATTACCATGTTAAAGATAAGAAAAAACTATGCTTTGCTTTAGTGCCCAAAGGAGTTTCATGGAAATCCTTGGTTGCAAATCACCCACTTAAAATAATGAAAGCACAACCTAAGTGTTTACTAGCTGGGCGTGCAACACTCTTCTGCTCGCTGGAAGGCCTGGGGCACCCAGGGTGCTGGGACCTGCCTGCTGGGATAGGAGGAGTTAATTAAATTACCTTATATTTAGTGTTAATTTTGTCCTGGGCTTGTCAGATAATGGACGACAAGCCTGAACTTGACAGGGAGCCTCAGCCCAGACTCGAGCTGTCTCCTGGGCCCGTCTATTGTCAGATTAATTGAGTTGACGTCTCAGATGTGATTAGCTACAAATGTGGTTCTGATACTATTCCAACAGGTGTCAATTTGGGGTCTGTGGCCAGAAGCTCACCCCTGTTCAGTGGGGACAGCAGTATCTTCAGTCAGCCCCTCGGGCACTGCTGGGACTGTCTTGTCCAACTGCGGGGAGGAGTGGTGAGGACCCATCACTTGTAAGAGAATTTTAGACTTGAATAGGCTAAGATGCCAACAGTCACCCACTTTCTCTGGGACCAGCTTAGGGTAGGGAAATCTCGGTGAGGTAAAAGAAAAGTATCGAGGATTCTTCCTGTGCTAGGAGTAAGAGCTTTTGACTCCTGATTAAAATTTGCATCAATAATAAAAGCCCTAAACTTTCAGGAGCCCTGATTAGTTAGAGCCAGCTGCTGTGGCTCCATCCATAGGCTGCGGGTGGCATTCCCTGGGTAAGAAAAGTGTTCAGGTCCTCCACACATGTGATGCCCAGGGCTTGGATTCTAATTTTAGTTCCTACAGTTATTCCCAAGTCCTAAAAGGCACCATTCACTCAAACAAGAAAACATCACTTCAAAGAAAAAAACCCAACTAGGTTTTAGAGCACTAAGCACAAGATACAACCTAATGAAAGTTCTTTGTGGGTCTGGTCCTGGCGCACCCCTCTGTCTATGAAGCGAGCCCCGTGGTCACCTCAGCGCCCCAGGCCAGCCAGAAGGAGGGGCCCCCACGCTCTGAGAGGGTGTCTGCCATATAATGCTGTCACTGAGCTAAACAACGTTAGTCGTTTTCACAAATGTTTGGTGCAGTGACCACATATTGACTGTCCAGTGAGTCACTGCCAGCACCAAGAGCCTTTCCCCCTAGTGTCCAGAGCTGCTGTCCGGTCCCCAGTAACCTGTTCGCTACCCTCTAATAAGCCTAGGACAGAATTAGCACACAATAGAGCACTGTTCCTTAAGCTTCTTATCTCACAGATCAAACAAATGCATGCAGGCCACAGGGCACGGGTGCTCTGGTGGAGCAGAATCTGGAAGCTTTGATCAGAGAACCACAAGATGCAGACCACTGGCTTCTGCTGGCCACAGCCATCTCAGAGCCTATGCCCATCCCGTCCAGCCTGAGGAAAAGCCTTGGGCACATGCAGTCGAGCTGCCAGTAGAAATAAGGTGGAGCTGGGGTGCTGGGTGAGGTCCCGGAAGCCCCATTCCCAAGCCACAGCCTCCACAGAGCCACCCACAAGCTCCGGTCTCCGCAGCCTGACACAGCTGCCACAGGCTAGGGCAGCTGGCAGCAGCAGGCGGGGAGGCCCAGGAACAGTGGGTGGCCGCGCTGAGAGCTGTCCACCCCCACCCCCAGAGATGTCTCCGCCATCAAGTCTGCTGGTGGGCAGTGAGGCTGGAACACCTGGCTTCGCCATAGCTTTGCCTACCTGCCGCAGGCACGTTGGACACCCAGAATCACCTGTTGGGTAGAGAGTGACTAACCACTGAAAATATGTCAATTTATCATAGCGAGACAGGGGGATCAAGACAAGGCTCCCGCATTTGGAAGAGCTGACGCTGGTCTTCAGAAATAAATGCCATTATGTACAAAGAATGAAGGGAGACAGGTGGCCCCATTAAGGAAGAATTCACAAAGCTGCATTTCTGATAATTACTTGGAGACTGAAGTATAACGATCCCATTTATTCCATCAGCAAGACTTGTCAAGGTCTTATGGGAAGAGTGAGCCTCCGCCCTTTGGACGTTCAACTTGAACTTTTCATTTGTTCATACTGATCAGTACAGTTTCCTCATGTTACCTGCACAGCACAAAGACCCTTCTTCCTCCCCAGCCTCCAAAGCTGGTGTCAGATCCTGAGTAAGTGCAACTGGGGCCCATCAGTTACTCCCTTAGAAGCCTTGGACAAAATTCACACGTAATAAGGTTGTTTAACTCTTCCTACCTTACAGATCACATAAGTCTAAGATGAAAATAGGAATGCCACAGAAAGCCCTGGTACAGAAATACCATGAAATAATAATCCGTGTTTCTGGCATACTGGGTATAGACCTTTGGTAGTAACATCTCATACGTAACATGCATATTATTTATATATAATCAACATATCCGTAGAGACACTCTACACATTTATAATAAAAGATTAGAATTCTATTCTCAAACATCTTGAAGTCAAATGTTTATAATTACATTTTTTTCTGACTTAGTATCATTTACAAAATGGCGCCCTGCAAAGTAGCTCAGCTGGTGGAGCGGAGGACTGTAGACTAGACATGTATTGTCTACAGAATGTATTGGTTTGGGTATGATTTTAATTCCTATGATTTACGTTTCCATTGTACACCATCAAATCCCTGGTTCCATTGGGGACTAATGAGAAGACGAGTGAGTAGATGAGCAGTGGGCACTTCCTGGGAGTGGACAGTCTCAGTTTGGGGGAGCCTCTTGCAGAGAGCTGGGTTCACACACCCCCTCCCTCCACCTTGATTTTCTAGATCAATCTACAGACATTTTCCAAGAGTGCAATATGGCTTGGAGAAAGCAGTATTTGGAAAGTATTTAATGATATTCCCTGAAGTTACTTGACCAAATATGACTGAATCTTTATTGCGTAGAGAGAAAACAAAATTATTTACTCATTCAGTATTTATTAGTGTGGAAGCAGGGACACAGCACCTAGCACAGCGGGGGCAGATGTTTGCTTTCTCAAGGTGCTCGCTGCATGTTCCCTCAGAGTCAGGAAGAGGAGGCTCACGGTTCCCTGCCAATGTTGACTCTTTGTAGCACAATTCCTCATGTTTTAGGGTGCAATTAATTCTGATAATTGATGTTGGTACAACACGGATCTTAAATGATTTATGAAAGAACTTCCTGCTTCAGTACAGGCGTCTCTGAGTGTGTCCTCACCCACTGCTGCCATATCCTGTGGAAGGCCAGAGACAAAGGAGAAGGCAGGCAGAAACAGGGAGCAGAAGGGTGGTGTCTGAGCTTTGTGCTGGGACTGCAGGTGAGGGGCAGGCACAAGCTGATCCCGGACACACCAGCCTCACTCACAAGCTGGAGCTGAAGTGAGACACAGAAGCTGACGTGGGGCTTCTGGTTGGAAGAGTCCATGGGTGCCTGATTCTGGGGCTGTCCACCCAAGGGAGTGTCCATCTGCTGTAATCCCATTGGCCTCTACCCCACTCCTCCTTGGAATTTTGTTGGTTTTTTTTAAGATTTATTTATTTATGCAGACAAGAACTGGGGTGTAGGCCAGAGGTGTGAGGTGGTGAGAGGATTCACCAGAGACAGAGTGGGGAGCAGAACAGGCAGATCTACTGAGATACACTGCTGAGGGGAGCAGCTGGCAAGACAGGAGAGGTCTGCTGCGCCATGTGGGAATCTCCCTGGCTGAGGAGCGAACTCATGCTGCAGTGGCTGCAGATAGCTACATAGGCTGAGACTTAACCCATTGCGCCACCAGAGAGGCCCTCCTTGGGATTTTGAATGCTTCCGGATTTTCCTTTCAAACGCCAGAGTCGCTGGTACAGGGAGATTTTGAGATGCTATGCTTTAGAAGACCTTTCCCAGAGTGAATGAAACATTACAAATAATGGGACACGGGGTGAAGGAGGGACAGAGGACAAGGAAAGGGGCAGCTGATAGGGAAGGACGGGAAGCAGGTATTTATTGGACTATGTGCCAAGCCATGTGCTAGACCTTTCTCAATCCCCACAAGAACATCTGCAGAGGAGGAAACTGAGGTTGAAAGGATGAGCTACTTGATCAAATTTCTGGTCATATGTCTGGTCATACTTGGTCATACTTGGTCATATTTCTGGAAGTAGCAGTGCCAGCCTCCCCACCTGACACGCCCTCCCGTGGCCTGTGCTTCTTCACTATGAGATGAGGATGCTCCAGAGACACACCTTACATCCGAGCTGGGGGGTCCAGCCTGGACCACCTCCTGCGTCCATGACTGGAGGATCAAAGACTGTCTAGTAGTGGCTGATGGGAAAAGTGGGTGACTCCTTCCTTCCCCCAGGTCTTTGTTCATGTTGCAAAGCAACTCCAAACAATGTAAATAAAAATAGTGTGAGCTGGTAGAGCCAGTCCAAGCCCAAAGCAAGACCCCTAGTGTCACCTTCTAACACTTGGAGGCCCTCCCATGTGGAAAATGCAGACTCCGTCGATTCACAGAATTATCTGTCAACATCTTATACCTAATGCTCCCCGAGAATAGGATGTGTCCCCTCAGCTTCGGGCTGCATCTGACAGGCCAGGCCCCGCCCCTGAGCTGTTCGTGATTTCCTGGTAAATATCAGTGAAATGAGTGTCTGAAGGTGAAGTGTGCTTTCTTCTTTAAACTTTAAACCTCAAGCCTGACTCACTCACTGTGGACTTCCAGGCCGTCCCCTCTACAACTCTGGTTCCTAAGAACAGAAATGTCCTTGCAGCTGTCTGGTAGCTTCTAGAACATTCTGCACCCACCTGCATCAAGAAGGCCTATGACATTTCAGTCTCCCCCAGCTTTAATGCTCCCTCAACAAAAAAGAGAGAGAGAGAGAAGCACAGGACTGCTGACATGGAGCCCACCCATGAAAACACAACTGCCGTTCCTGGGGGCCTGGGGAGTTCCTCTCCCTTTCAAAGAAGCCTGGGTAAAGGCACTCAGGAGCCGCAAAGGCCTGCGAAGGAAGGAGGCTGTCCATAATTTATCGCTTATCTGACTAAGAGCCGTCCAGGACAGACTGAAGTCATTAGCCGGGCAGGCTTAGGCGGGAAGGACCACAAAGGTGCCTGGCACCACCAGCCCGGAAGGAGCGAGCTCCGGCATGATCAGCTCCTAAATCTCGAAGCTAAAATTACTAGGGCAGAAAATCTCAGCACAGTCAGTGCTGTCCTCCCCTCCCACCTTCTGGGAGCAACATGTGTCCTTTAAAAAAAAAAGGCACAGATAAAAATCACATCCATTTACTGCAGTGTCTTTTCCATAGTGGTAAAAGAAAGGCCTTTATCATCCCCTGAATTAGATCTGTGATTTTTTTGAATGACATGTATAATAATTAGACTGTGAAGATGTGCCGTTAATCCATTTAAAGGTGTAAAGAAGTCCATTTAATGAACATTATAGTCACATTAGACTTGGAAACATCCAACTCTTTTGTTGAATAAAAAGAAGTTCAATGAGATTAACTTCTCTTAGTTGGTTTTAAAGAATAATCAAACATGTCTCCCTACGATAGAGAACTGTGCCTTCTGGAGTGGCTCCTGCATACCAATGCCCGCCAGCCTGGAGGGAAAGGACAGGCTGCGGGACCTTCCGTTTCAGTTTAATAATTACAAATTAAAGAGGCTCACTCCTACTTTCTCTACTCACTATAAAGTGATAAGAGGCCAAACTCCTTCAACTGGGAATTATGTAACAGAAATGTTAATCTTTTGGCTTGGTGTTCGCTCCTGCAGCCTTGACCGTATTCCCACAATGACCCAGTTGACGGCTGCGCGTCATTTCTACTGGGAGACTGGTCAGTCGATCCTATCAGGCGTCGACCACAAATCAGGTCTCCATTCTGTTTAGCTTGGGAGGAGGCTGAGGTGATGGCGGGTTTAACTGGGCCCTAGCTGACTGCTGGGGCTGCTCCAAAGAGCTGGACTTTGAAGCAGACGTGGACAAGTTTGGAATAGTCCCAGAACCAATGCAGAAGATGTTGAATTGCAGCCAGGGCTGGGCAGACTGTATCCTCGCAGAGGCAGGCAGAGTTTATCGGGTCAGCCCCAGAAGATGGGCTGGGCCACACTGAATCAGCAAATTAGCCTCTTCTCCTTCTAACTTGCTACCTTCTTTTTAGCTCAGGGATGGATATTTCACATTATAAATTTACTCCCTCTCTCGTTGATTGTTGTCCCGAATTTAAAAACAAGTAAACAATTTGGTGTATAACATGGACACAAGACTTCAGCAGGCAGGGTCTCCCTGGTGAAGCAACAGGTTAAGTGCAGCACTATGAAGCTATTAGCAGCCACTGCAGCATGAGTTCAATACCCAGCCAGGGAGCTTCCCACATGGTGCAGCAGACCTCTCCTGCCTCGCCCGCTGCTCCCCTCAGCAGTGTACTTCAGTAGATCCACCTGTTCTGCTCCCTACTTTGTCGCTGGTGAATGCTCTCACCCCCCCACACCTCTGGCCTACACCCAACTTGTATGCATAAATAAATAAATAAATCTTAAAAAAAAAAAGAAGAAGAAGACTTCAGAAGTGGATTTCCTTTGGCCCAGGAACCTGTTCCGTGTTGCAATGATAAGGGAGGATGAGTGGCTTGGGGAGCCTTTCACGCCCCATCCTGTCTCCTCGCCTTGTGCCCAAGGCCCCCGCTAACCAGGACAGTGATGGGTGACGGTGAGCGGGGGGGGGGCCAGCTGCTCAGCCCGATGTCAGATCTCTGTGTAGTTTAGGAAACAAAGCTGATAAGATCAAGAGGAAACATAATCCCAGCTCATGTCGTGTGATCTGTCTTGTGTGGTTGCGCCCTGAACTGTCTTGACTGCAGTGGCAAAAAAAGAGTTGGGGGGTTTTGTTTTGGTTTTGAATCATCACGTGATGCACAGAGACAAACTCAGAAACGAGGCCCCCAGACTCAGCAGGCACCTCCAGTTTCGCTTTTCACTTCTGTTTGCCTCTGGCTCATTTCTAAGCCTCCGAGATGAACGTCCAAAAGGGAGAACCTGTTCCGAGAGGTCACAGTTAGATCATTCCTTTCAAAAAGGACTGGGGGGGGGGGGGAATGCCCCGGGCCCTCAAATGCCCTGGGAAAGAGGTAGAATGTCCTGTTCTGTTGTTCATTGCTACCATATTGTGTTTTCCTAGAATCATTTCATTATGTGTTTATAGCACATAAGACTTGTACTGGGTAAGGCAAAAGGGAACGATATTCAGTCCACAATCGAGTAAAACGCAAACCAGAGGAAAGTGTGTGTGGAAGGGATTATCCATGTGTAAAAGACATGTCCTTTGGGGGACCTGGCTGGGTTTGAGGGGTCACGTAGCCTGGGATGTTCAGCATGGGGAAACAATTGCTCAGGTCATCAAAGTCTGGAGCTTTTCCTAAATGGCTTTAGTCAACTTGAAATTTCAAATCACACTTCAGTGCAGGATAGCCACCAGATCTTTTTTTAAAAAGGCACACACATGTCTATTCCTACTCAGAAGATGTGTGGAACTGGTTTGATTCCGGACAGTTCCTGAACCATGCATCCTCCACCTTTCTCTGAAAGGATCATTTAAATGTGAATACATTTTCGGGGGTAAGGTTATGAGATTTTGTTCACATTGCACAAATAATTATAATACTTGGAGCAGATTAGAAACAGACTGGATGTCCCTCTGTGGTGTGTAAAAATCTTAGGAAAATTAAACAAACGCAAAAGGAGAGTAAAAATGGTCGCCAATATGCTGCCCAAACTTACCCAGAGATAATTATCATTGCCTCTAAATACATGTTTGAGGTTTTCCTGAATACTTTTTTGTAAAAAAGAGAAAAGTTATTATCTTGAAAGGAACTAAGTAGCGCCTGGAAATCGCTATCATGGTCTGGAGTGAACTAATCACTTCATCCTCATTCCTGAACACATTTATCCACCTCCTAATTCTTCACCTAATTAGAGGGAAATGCAGCACTGTCCTGGTCAGAGAGGTAGGGATTAGGGTTAAGAAAACACTTGTATTTGGAACCCCCTACCTCCTCTGGTCAGTGTGAAAGATTCTCAAAGAATCTCCCAGCCTAGCTAATCCATGACCCTCAGCAGGGAGGAAGTGTTAACAATTTAGTTTAAAACTCACACTCTCAGACAAATGCATCAAAAACGGCTTTTCTCCTTTGATTTGTAGGTATTAGTTGTTTTTCCAGGCCCCATTAAGGACTCTTCATCCCGTACAGCAAGGGGCACTAAGCTCCAGCAAGTTAGAGCTGTTCCCAGCTCTGTGTTATTCAAAGGCAATTTACACTAATTATTTGAGTCCACAGCGTTACCCATATTAGCGGAATGAACCATCTCAGCAGGTAAAAGTACTTTTGAAATGTTAATTTATTACCAAGGTATAAAAATGTTCTTGAATTTAAAAAAGTCTAAGAAATGTAATAGCAAATTGAAAGGATGGAACTGAGACTTTCTGTACCCTTTTTTTATTTGTACCAGTTCCTTCCTCTGTGACTTGTCTGTTTAAAACACAGGTTGTCAGGGCCGATAGCAACACATTCTCCAACATTAGGGTTCATACAAAGAGCTTGCCTGGTTTGTTGCATTTTTCCATCCAGTTTTCCAAGAAAACCAAAAGAACCCCTGGTCCAGAGGCAGCCAAAGCAGTGATGCCTTTTTATTTTTGCCCCTAAAGCTTCTGTCATGAAATGTTTTGCCTAAGCGATGTGATTTTATGCCTTGCAAAATCTGCTCATGAGAGTTTGCTGCCGTTTGCCAATGACATTTTTCCAAAGTCTCTTTATATTCTATGACTTGTTCCAGAGTTTCTCTAGTCTAGAAAAATAAGCAACTATCTGGCTAGCAGCATTTATTTCCCAGGACATCCCCGGTACAAAAATCTCATAAAGTCAGACTCTCTTTTGCCTTCTAACTCAGCCTAGCTCCCCTTCTAAAGCGAGTGGGTGGGAGAAGGAGGTAACTGAAATTCTCTCCTGGGAAACCTACTTCTAAGAAAATATTCAAGACTCTCCCGTTACAGGAAGTGCCAACAGCGACCCCTCCTGGTGACCTGAACAACTCACAGGGTCCAAACTGCAGCTAGTTGTCCAAGAGAACCATCTTCACTCATCCACTTCATTCTTGCATTCACTCCTTCTACAAGCATTTATACAGGTGTATAGGAATCCATCTATTCCCTCAAGCTTCTCAGAAGACAATAAGGACAATAAATTTGTAAAACAGTTACAGAGATATGGGGGCAGAGGGAAGGGAAGGCCTACAGAAATACTGTACAACAAATACAAGAAACTACAGAAGTCAAATAAAGATTCACTAAGCAGAAGGAAAGCAAATCCAAGGTTGAAAAAATTAGGAGGTTCAAAGGCCCTGAGGAACACAGCAGCTTAGCATATTCAGAGACCTGGAGGTGGGTGGGAGATCCAGCCTGTTCTGAGAAGGAACAGGGGGCCAAACTGGGGAGGTGGACAAGAACCCCACTTGGCGTCTCTGGGAAATGGGGTGCATCTTCCCAAAGACCGGAGGTCTCCAGATGTTTTGATCATGTACCCCCATCCATGAAAAAGGAGATCATCTCCAGGGTATGTTTACTTAGGATTGCGTGATAAGCATGTACTGATTTCAAACTATATAGTAAGTACAAGTAGTGTTCATTTTATTTCTTATCTTTTTAATCACAATATGTGAATAGAATTTCTAGTATTTTGTTTTCTCCCCCCAATGGATTTTTAGTGGTGCCAGATGTCCCCAAGATTCTTCTTGTCCATCTTATAAGGCATTTGTGTGTCCACTTCCTAATGCGACCAGCGCTTGATCACGTGCCAAGGGTTCTGACCTAATTAGCTCAGAAACAGGTGAAGTGCGATTACAGCAGGAGCCAAAGGCATCCCAAGGAAGGGGGGAGCAGATGTGCCCTTAGCATCCCACAGGGGAAACCTGGCCTGCCACCCTAACACCTTCTCCCTCCCATCGCGAGTGAATACATTTGTGACCCAGACATCAGTACACCCCAGAGCACTATATAGTTTCTAGAATCTATAACACAGCCAGAAACACATAAGACCACCACGGGTCAGGTCAAGTATAAAGTAGTAAAATAAATAAGTTGTAGTAAAAATTAAAGTGAATATCAGTTACCATGGAGCTGGAAGCTATACTATGCTTTCTGGTTGTTTACTAAACGCAGTTTTCCACATATTTTTTTTATAAATCCCAACACACACATACACACACACACACACACACAAAATTTTAAATATGGCTAAGTGTCAGGATGCCTTATGCTGCCACCTCCTACCCATCCGCCCACCTGTCCACCCACCCATCCACCCATCCATCCAATTAATGTTTATTGTTGTATATCTACATTCACATGCAGTATTAATAGTCACAATTGGAAGGGATACATCTGCACCAGGTATTGAATATTTAAATGTTACTTACTAGTCAATAGAGTCAATAGTAGAAGATGGAGCATCTAAAATGATTGTACGGAATGATCACACTTCAGCTAGAAACCTAATTCCCAATCAGTGCCCTTTCCACATCAGATATTCAAAATGTCTCTTAAAGTCAAATTGTCATAGTATGTCCATTTTCTCTTGGGTAATACGGTAAAAATCTGATTTATGTAGTTATCAGAACGAACTTTTTTTTCCTTTTTTAGAAGTGTTTTGAGTGTCTAGATAGTATAAGTGAATAGAGTGTAAGGGAGGAGACAGTGGGTAAAGAAAGCGTTGAAAATACTTGGGGAACAAGTTGCTTCCTATAGTTTCATAATATACCTTTGCCTGCAAATCATGGATATGAAATCACAACCAACTGATTTAATCATGTAGCCTAAAGACCTTTAGAGCCACGGCCCAGCTTTAATTACAGAGCATCCATGGAAGTAAGAATAGTACATCCCCATAAAAAATTTCTATGGTTCAAAGTGTTCACTAGTTAATCTGGCTGTCCCTCACCACCACCACCATTTAGTTTGAATTAATGAGGACAGATTCACTAATGAAAGCCAAGAATGTTCTTCATTCTGATGAGACAATACAGTCATGGGGTGGTGCTCTATAAAATAATTTCCAAAGCATATTCCGGGAGCTGGAAATGCTAAAGGTGGCAGTGCCTTGTGCAAGGCTTCTGATCAGAAGAGATGAAATGAAGCTGGCACTGTGAGTTGATCACTTTAAAAAAGCATAAAAAATCAGCCCTTTTTTTCCTATATTGAAAGCATAGAAAAATGTGCCATGAAATTAAAGCCCTGAAAATCTGTAAGGAATCTTTCATTATCATTGGACCAATGCAAAAACAGAAGCTTTGCACAGGCAAGGATCAAAACTCATGTACACAAAATAGAGGAAGTTTGCTGATAAAGGCTGGCTCTGTGGCAGGCATTTCATGTCCATAATCACGTGTCCCCCTTTAAGATGGCCCCCATCAGCAACCACATCGGATTTCCAGGAAACTGTAAACAGTAGGCTCAGTGACTGTTAAATCTTGAAACCTCTTTCACATAGAAAGGAGCACAATTCAGGTGAAAATGAGGCTCACATGCTCACACTCAGCTCCACCACTAGCCTATAAGGTGACTGCGGACAGGTCACTTAGCCTGGCTGGAAAAGAAAGGTTTGATTGGTTTGACCTCCAAGGGCCCTGTCAGCACTAACAGCATCAAACTCCATACAGGAAGCACTTGACATTGCCATCTGAGAGGAAAGTTAATGTGAAAGCAAGAGTTCCCAAAAATAGGCATAGAAAGGATTTCAACCTGGATTAAAAGGGGAAAACAGTTTAATTTGAAGGATACAGACACATAGCCACAAGTCACGTCCTTGATGTAGGTCCCCCAAGGTTGTGTCCAGTTGCAGCCATTCGGACCCCACAGCATCTGTGCCTCTTCTGCAGGGGCTGTGAGCAGAGACAGCCCACAACCCTAATTAATACAAGTCCGGCTGAATCAGTGAGTGGAGGAAGAAAGGCTAGAAATGAAGAAAGGAGACGTTAGCACGAATGCCTATCACATTGTGAATATTTATTCATCTGCATAATATTCATGATACCAAATATGCAAACAGATGTTTCTCTCATTAAATTGTATATGCAAATACCGCTGGTAGGAGTGGTAATGTCTTGGGGTGGAGAGATCCTTGAGGGTAATTAAAGGTTAATCCAGTTTTCAGTTCACAGACTATCCGACAAGAGTGGTGGTAAGGAAAAATTGTCACTTAACCTTCAATTCATTACCAATGACACATGGATTTTCTACTAAAATAACAAACATATATGCACTAACCGCTGCCCCCTCCCCCACTTCCACAGTGGTGGATCACCAGCACCATCCGCTTGTGGGTCGAGCAGGTGGGTGGCAGTGTGGACCGCAATAAAGAAAGTTACATTTCCTCAGAAAGCACGAGCCCATAATCAAAATAGGAGTCGTGCTCTCTAATTTTTAATAGAAAAAGCCAAAGCCCTTCTATCATCGCTCCTTGAGCATAATTAAAAACAATGTTTTAAGATACGGAGTGACTATATCAGAGGATGGTCCTATCTCACTGTTCTGTTTTATTTTTTAACTGGATGAATTGAAAATGGTAGACGGCTTGGAACATTTTTGATGGAAAAGCTCAACTCGCCAGCTGGGGTATTTTCACTTCCTGTTTTGAAAGAAAAAAATGCCTCAGTAATTAAGGTCAGCAACGTTCAGAATTGGCAGGTCTCTGAGAAGAAATGCAAGGTCAGTAAAAACTAGGTATTTGCAGGAAGGGTGGAAGAAAAGCAGAGAGAAGAGGTTTTCCGGCATCTGTGGAATAATAAAGAGGATTTATTTCCTGATCAGTAGTTACAAAGAGCTTACCTTTGGTTTAGAGGGAAAGGGGTTCTGAAAGGGTAATCTCTCCTCTCCCCTTTGCTTCTTTAGTCCTTGATTCTACAAGAGTGCTGGGCAATTGGCTCCGTGCAAAGGCCGGAGCAAAGCAAGCCAGCAGATCCGCACCTCCATGTGCCCATAAATTAAAAGCGAGCCTTCTGCCCTGAGTATTCAGAGGTGTCATCCTCACTATGCACTGAGGGTTTCTAATTAAACCTAAATTTAATTTTCATTCTCATGTCATCAGAAACACCCACACTCCTTTGAAAGTTGCAAACCTACATGAAATCTAAATCAAATCTTGGATGGAAAATGAAACGTCTTGCTTTGTTTCTACTGTCTCACAGAAAACAGTGCTTACTTAAGATGCTATAACTTGCCTTTGCAAAAAAGAGTGTATGTCTTAAGAAAATGGGTGATGTTTAACTCTCCCGCAGTATCTTTTGCACAGAATCTTAACAGTGCCCTTTTACAGGCAAACCCAACACAAAAGGTGGTAGCGCTGTTCCAGATTGAGGAGGAAGAGGTCTAACAGTCCATTATTTGTTTTTTTAATCTTCATAGTATCAAAAGACTTAAGTTCTTTTCTCTCACTACTTCATTTATTGTTCTTTTCTCCTTTTTGTTTTTGTTTTTTTTTTTTCATCTCTGCAGAACTACTCTTTGATCTCCAACCCAGAAGTGGGTCTACTAAGTTTGAAACCAAGCATCACCTGGACTCGTGGCAAAAAGCACCTGGTGGAATCTTCTTCATAGTTGCAAGGAGAGAATGAGCTTAATGGGAAGGGGCAAGGAATAGTGCGGTACAGTCAGAAGTATTAGCACATCAGCTATGCATACTTGCCCTGGGTGTCCATTAAAAGATCCAGTAGCCTGGCCTCTCCCAGATTCTGGGTAACAGTTGGAAATCTCCAGCCCTACTCTCCCGAGACTCCTTTGAAATAGCATGGCCCTGCACTTCTCCATTTGTTAAATAATTGAGAGGTAATGGTGATCATTAAGTATTAAGAAGAAGCCAAATTCCCCTAGCTCCGTGCAGCCCCCATTAGCATGGCTGTGTGGCTCTAAACAGCATCTAGGGGATGTTGAGGTTGAATCTGGGGAGCCAGACTTTGGTTAGAAAGCGTCAAATAGAGCCTGATGCTTTCCTTTGCTAAATGGAGCAGAACAATCCCACCAGAGTGCAAACCTGGATGTCGAGGGCCTCCTGGCCTGTCTCCCCTCCATGTTGTAAATTACAAGGGCTGTCATGATTGATTCCCCTGTGCCAGTGACCTGAACTACCTCCGGACCCAGCCCCATTGACCATCTCAGCTTAGCTTTGGCCCGGCTGGATGGGACATGACGGACCTGGCACATCGGGAGCTCAGCTTGTCACGACCAGCAGTGACACCCCCGCAGAGGAGGCCTCGGCTGGGGATCTCAAATGCGACAGGAGAGAGCAGTGGTGGCCGCTGTGGCTTCGGGAAAGCCGCTCCTCTGCTCTGGGTTTCAGATCTTCTTCTGAAACATGGGGAAACGATTCTGACCTCATAACAGAGCTGATGTGATCCCAGATCAAAAACACACGGCGTGCCAAGCACCCAATACTGAGCACGGGGATGGCGGGGGTGAACACCGTCCACCTGAACAGGGGTGTTCCCGATCCCCTGGGAAAAGCCATACCCAGGTGATGTCTCCAGGTGTTTATAAGGGGGCGGCTGCTCTGTCTCTGAGGAGCAAGATTACAGTTCCCGTCCACTTAGGAAAATCAGTAGAGTAGCCCACTGAGGTTCAGTGGCAGACCCCAAACATGTCCCTGTGGTGTGGGTCCCCATCTGCTCTGGGCCACTGAGCTGCATGAGGGGTTGACTCTGCACATGTCAGATCTTTAGATGGTGCCACGGGACAGCCCCTTCAAACCAGGTTGAGGCAGCCTCTGGGCAGGTTGTGCTAGAAACCCAACCAGCATATATGCCCCCAGCTGTCCTAGCGTGTGACATCACCTGCAGGCAGGTGCTCTCCGGGATGATGCAGGGGCTTTAGGGTGCCCCTGACTAGCCTGCACCCCTCCTCACTTCTCTGAGTGCATGCAGTGGGATGGAAAAAGGCCCAGCCACTGCCCACGTCAAAGGACTGCCCTGTGTTTGGCGGCAGTGTCGGGACACACTTGGGCAGGTGCTGAGAAGCGGAGGGAGGGGCCATGTTTGCATTGCCCTCTGCACCCTGGTGTCCAGCGACCCTACTTGGAATGCGGAGACACTACTATTTTTAACCCTAATGGTTTGTTAATTTAACTCATTAGGGGCTCTTAGCACTTGAAAGGGTGTTTAAAAACACAAACCAACAATTAGTCTTAGGGGACCAAAGAATAAATGCAAGCATAATGTATCACTCTGCCTGGCTCAACAAACACCATTTTGATGTGCTAATGACCCCTACTGAAGGCAGTAATTTCCAGTTAAATAAAACAAGACACCAGTCCAAATGCAAACTCCACGAGGAGGCAAGGCGCCCTGCCCCGCGAGACCCTCCGGAATCTGGGAATCCAGTACCGGGTGTAAAGGAATAACATAAAAATAAAGTCACATGCGAAACAGAAAATGAACTGTCAAGAAATATTCATGATATAAAGTGGAGGCGAAAAAGTAAAATGCGCTGATCCAGGAAGGAGAATACAAGGATATATGAGTCCAGCCTCTGACACCCGTTAACTCTGTGAATTCAGAAAATAAGGTCCCCAAGACCACTAGTTGCCCAGCCTATGTCCCTGTATGTGACTCTCCACTCTGACCTAGGCCCGGCAGAGCAGCCACGGACCGTGTAAATGCTCTGCTCTTGCTTCCAGCAGCCCTCAGAGGGCTAGACTTGGCTCAGCTTATAACATCTTGATCCTGGAACAGTGTCCTCTCCTTGGCTAAATATCCTATTGGCTTCCTCTCAGACATTACCCCAACACAAAGACTAAAGAATCAGCCCAATTATGTGACTTGAAGAGATACATAAAACCTTACCCACTGCAGGAATCTCAGGCTCCAAGAGGGAACTTGGTCAATATTCATCAGGATTCTTGGGGTAAGAAGAAAGAAAGAAACACTAGTGTTCAGCCGTAGGTGAAGATCGGCCATCTTTTTAACACACTCGTATTGGGTTGAAAGGAGGGTTTCATCTCCAACCACCATCTTGCTATTTTTTAAACTAACCGACGTTAATGAATTTAAATAATGTTGACAGAAATGCGTGTAATTAAATGTCAAGTGCATGGAGTTAGGAATAAAGGGACCCCGTGACTTGAATCTGGGCTCCACCATTAAGTCAATGCAGCAAGACTTTTGGTAAATCATTCACCTTCTTTTAGATGTTCCCCTTTGAAGTGGGCTTGAGGTGAGGTATGTGGCCATATTCCAAGATTATAATAGCCAAGTTTTTAGCAAAGTTTTTAGGCTCCAGCCTCTTGTGGTGTGAATCTCTTGATTTGCTGTTAGGGAGGCTGGAAAGGACTGGAAGGGCTCAGCAGCCCTCTACTCACTCCTCAGCATCCTGGCGAGCCAACTGGTGCTGAAAGATTGAGTGCCGTGACTTAGCACATGGGGCCTGTTTGGAGCAGGCGCCCAAGAAATTTCAGTTCCTCTCCACTCCCCGGAGGCTTCAAAGTGCAAAAGCACATGTTGGTATTATTTTATGCAGTCTAGCCAAATGATTAAAGAACTGACCCAAAAAAAAAAAATGATGTGCCATAGGCATGGTTTCTGAACTGGTGGGTAAGGGGTGGGGGGCATTTGCACAAAGTGAGGTTGAAAGTAAGGGAGAAATGTACCCCAACTTCAGTGTCATTTCAATAAGTCACCTTCTTTATGTTGGAAACTAAGGCTTCGGTGCATAACTTTGGCCTGGTGAGAGTTCTCTGCCACAATCCCTAAGAGCTTAATTGATCAAAGGGAAGTGATTAATGAGAAAGTTATGTCCCAATTTTGTGGGCATTAAGCAAAAGCTGAATATTGAACTTGAAAGCATGACCTGCAATTATCTTCCATTTCATATATCGATCTTTGAGTTGCCAGAGAAACACAGACTTCCTCTCGTTAGGGTTACAATTAAGTTTGAAGCTCTTTCACATGTCCAACTTTCATTCTCTTGTCTTTCTAAAGATTTATTTTTATTTCTTTATGCACACAAGAACTGTAGGCCTGAGGTGCGGAGGGTGAGAGATTCACCAGAGACAGAGTGGGGCGCAGAACAGGCCAATCCACTGAAATACACTGCTGAGGGGAGCAGGGGGTGACACAGGAGAGGTCTGCTGCACCATGTGGGTCAGCTCCCTGGCCGGGGATCGAACTCAAGCTTCAGTGGCTGGCGATAGCCTGATCGTGCTGAGACTTTAACCCCTGCACCATCAGGGAGGCCCCTTCATTCTCCTTTCTCTTAAATCTGCAGGAAGTCAGGAGAGCCTGGAGGAAGAGGTTGAGGTTTGAAATAAAACCATCTGGGTTTGAAGCTTGGCTCCAACATTTACTCTTTGCAAGTCATTGAACTGTTCTGAGCCTTGGTTTCTTCACCTGTGGAATTGGGGGGGGGGGGGTGCAATAGGCATTCCTCCCTGGATTACTTTAGGGATAACATGAGGAAGGGATTCATTTGAAAGTAGTGTCCACTGAGCCATTTCTGAGCCTGCCCTGCACTTCAGCACCCAGAACTCTGCCAGATGCTGCTGAAGGGGACTGGGGGGAGGCATGAGGCGAGGGTGGCAAAAAGTTGACCTTGGCACAGGAATTTTTCAATTGTCCAAAATTATATTATTCAGAATTTTTCTTTGGAAATGGTGTGTGCGTGTGTGTGTGTGTGTGTGTGTGTGTGTGTGTGTGTGTGTGTGTGTAAGTGTATTTTCTGAGTGGATGAAATTTGTCAACAAAATCTTTACTAAAAATGGAACTTTTACACATCTAATTGCAGAATTTTGCAAAACAAAACAGAAGATATCTTGCCTGTCTCCAGGCATTTCCGAGGGGATTAATTTGTCACTCTTCAAAAACAACTCTTTAGAGGGACACCTCTTTGATTCTCTATTCTCGCATTAATTAGTAGGAGGAGAAACAGCACACACACTTGGTATGGCAGAAGGTAGCAGAAATAAATCCTGCGGCCTCTCAAGAGGGAGTCAGGGGAAGGAGGGGGCACCCAGCCCAGCTCAGTCCCCACCTTAGGGGAGCACAGAGCTTCAGGCCTCCACCCCAACCTCCCAGCCTCACAAGGACAATCAGACCTCATTATCTGCTGGAGAAGCTCAGTAGACTACTTAGTAAAAATATTTCTTTTAAGCTGAAACCCCAGTGTTTTGGGGAGTAAACATCGTCTTTTCTTAGTGATTAAGAAGGACACTGACTATAACCAGGTCCGGATCAGACACCAGAATGTGAAATTATTGTTGAGGTCAAATATCAAATATGCTTTGTACTTTTTGATCACTGCCTGATGAATTTTTCCTAACCCAAATCTTTGTCCGAAGGTATCTTTGATTCAGATTCAGAGGTTTTTCACGATGCCTTCTAAACAGAAGATTTGGGGAATAAAATTTAGATTTTCCCTTGTCATCTTGTGTTGCTCGAATACAACAATTTTCCTGGAAAACATTTAAACAGGTTCATCCATTTTCATCTTTCAAGAAAAAAGTCTAAGTCACACCCAACTAATGGTATGTGTTTCAGTGACTGGAGAAAGCATTTCTGGCCTAAAGTTGGACACAGAACAAGTTAGTCCTTCTTAGTCCCCAAGTAAGCAGATGTGATGAAGCGCTCCCCCACTTTTCCTGGGCCCCCAACACCAAGCTCTGGAAGCAGTCTTCATTGCCGGCTTGTTTAAGGTAATTACAACATGTATTTCTTCCCTGCTGGCTCTGCTGAGGCATAAAATACTTCATCATTTACTTCAGTCATGAGAATAAAGAAAAAAATCTGGAACATAAACACCATTTTTTCTTTGCATTCAAAGGCCGGGCTCAGGGCGAGTTTGTGAATAATAAACCGAAGTTGGCAATCAAGCTAATAAGTATGAAGTTGCTGGGGACAGGGGTCCTGCAGGCCTAGAGCGAGGGGGTTCCTGGGTTTTTGTCTCCTTGTTGGTAAATAACACCCCTTTATTTACATACAGTTGTTTTGGTTTCAAAAGATACTCAAAGCCTGGGTAGTTTCTGTAGTGGCTTTGCAAGGAAAGGGATATATATGGGAATTTTTAAAGAGATTCCGCCCTAATTAAATCGATGCTGCCCAGAGAAAGTCGCAGGCGACTATGGGCTGCGAGGGGGGCTTGAGAGGCACGTGATCAGCAGGCCCGCCGTGCCGTGAGCAGCCGCTTTCTTTCTGAAATCAGAATTACCCGGCTGCGCATTCAGCCACAGACTCCGGCTCCCTGAAGTCCCAGGGCTAAGAGCCTTTTGGTTTTAAGAAGAGAACTTTGAACTCTCCGTTTCAAAAACTGAATTTCTCCTCCTCGTGGGTAGGAAAAGCATCTTCTCTCGGCCTCTTATTCAAACTCTCCCGACTTCAGACATTTTCCATTTTAGGTTTGCAGCATTGAAAACCTTTGGTAATGAGTTCCCTGCCCCCGACAGAAGTCTTGCATCCAATTTGTACCCAGTCCTGGTGAAATGGCTTACAAATGTAAGAGGAAAAAAACCTAAAGGAATGCTCCAGAAAAGGAATGAAGTGCTATCATTGAAATCTTTATTTATGGGAAGAGAAAGAGCTAAAACATTACCTCAGAATGCAAGATTACAACATCAGTGGGATATAAAGTAAATCTATTCTAGTAGTGAAACATCAGAAACCCATAATCCTTTCTCAAAGCCCTTTTGTTATTTTAATGTCCGACAAATTATGCTTTTTTTTTTAAGAAGCAAAACACTTAGATTGGAGAGGTTTCTTTTGCTGCAGTAAAAGTAATTTCACTGGTTAAAAAGTTTTAATTTTCTGTAACCCAGACTTGACTGAGCCAGCCACGCATACACACAAGACTAAGGTAATTTCTAGCTTCAATAGAATTGGGAGCAGTGACCACCAAGCTAGGTTTCAAGTTGCTATGGCAACAGTAGTTGGAAAAAGTGCTTAAGTTAAGCGGGGCATTTTAGGTGGCTAATCTGAAACTTTTGCCTTTCTAGTTTTTTCCTTTTGAGTGGATCAGCGTGGACAAGCAAATTGCAATACTTACGGTATCTTCCCTGTATGTCAGTCCTGCGGGGTGCTGGTAACTTATCTTCTAAATGGCTTTTTAAAGAATAGTGAGAAATACAGAAATTGTGAAGGAAATTGGTCAAGTGGCAAGAAGAAAAAACAGAACCTGTTGGTCTGGAGAAGTCCTTTGGTGGGACGTCCTCGTGGGAAGAAGCCCCGAGGAGCCAGACGAAGAGGCCGAGGCTGTGAGTGGGGCCATGAGGGTGAAAGTGCTTACCCAGTCTCTGTTTTCAAACACATTAACTGCAATTGGGTCTTTCCTGGTAGCTCAGAGGTGGCAGTCAGCCAGTACTGATGGACAGCTCCACGCTAAGATCATGCTCTGTCAGAGGACAGAGCATACTCCCTTGGCTCCTGGAGCTTCTAGGAAGTCAAGAAAGTCATAATAGGGTCTTCCTGGTGGCTCAGAGGTTAAAGTCTCAGCACTATGAAGCTATCAGTAGCCACTGAAGCACAAGTTTGATCCCTGGCCAGGGAGCTGACCCACATGGCCCAGCAGACCTTTCCTGCCTTGCCCACTGCTCCCCTCAGCAGTGTATTTCAGTAGATCTGCCTGTTCTGCTCCCCATTCTGTCTCTGGTGAATCCTCTCACCACCTCACACCTCTGGCCTATACCCCAGAGCTCTTGTACGCATAACTAAATAAATCTTAAGAGTCATAATAAATGAAAGATTAATAATACTAACAACAATAATAATGAAGAGGAAAGATTGATACAAAGATAGACGATGATGATGATGATGACGTTGATGCAGAATAGGAGGAGAGACAGAGAGATGACAAGTAGTCTATCTGAAGGTGATAGCACTATGTAGGAAAAAAAAAGAGTAAGAGTTGCCAGAGCCAGGAGGGGCTATCAGATGGTAGTTGCGTGTTGCCCAGCGAGACTGGGGACTCTTGAACTGAGACCTGCACGAAGCAGGTCAGTGGTGAGACCGGCAGGGGCCTGGGGACGAAAGTTCCAGGCACAGAGAACAGCAGACACAAAGCCCGCCATTCAGGAGTCCTTGGGAATATTTGCTGTGCGTGATTTTACAAAACACCACACCCAGGGTAGACGAAGTTTGTAAGGCTTGTGTTGCTCCCCCGAGTGAGCTCAGACTTTGACGCACAAGTTCCTGCTTCTGTCTAACTGTCTCCCTCCGGGCAGCCCTTGTCCTCGGGGCCAGTTGCCTGGTCCTCGCTCTTGCCCCTGCTCCCTTCTCCCGTTGGTCCTGCTGGCCTGTGATTTACAACGCACAGACCTGTCAGATGGGTCTAAAGAAGGCTCGGGGTGCAGGTCCGTGCCACGAGCAACCCCACTCTCGTGCATTCCGTGCTTAGCGTCTCATCGGGCTGCAGGTGTCTGGCAGGTCGATCACCCGCTGGTGCCCAGCATGCCATGCAGGAGTAGCCGCCCCACAAAGGCCCGGTCAGCTCTGGACTATCCGCTGTGTCCCCCCAGTGCTTCTCCCTTCGCGGTTCTCATCACTGCGGGATGCCAGGGAAGTGATGTCGGGGGAGCAGAGAAGCGTTTTCACCAGAACACCCTAGAAGCTCCCTCGGTCCTGCCGGGCACCCTCTGAAGGCTGTAGCGGAAGCGCCATGCGCCTCAGTGGATGGGTGGGTTGGCGGAGGGAGAGAAGTGAAGTGACTCACGCCCAGGCACAGGCAGAGCCGGGGCCCGGGGGCCTGATCTGAGCCTGCCCAGGGCCTGGAGCTGACTCCGGACAGGGCAGGGACAGCCGGGACCGCGGACGCTGGGACTGCCCCAGAGACACGGAATCCACGAGAGGACTGGATTGGGTTGCGGGGCCACAATCAAGTTTAGATGACAACACTGAACTCGGGCATTAGCCGCATGGGGGTGTGAAATTGAAATGGGGGTGCACGGGGTTGTTCCGTCCCTTCGTGGTCGCCAACTGAAATCGGGGCAGACAGGGTACAAATGCCCAGGCTCAGAGGCAAGAGCCACCAAAAAGCCCCAAAAAGCCAAAAGGGCAAATACAACAGAGGACAGCGTCTGCCGGGAGGACAGGCCACTGGCTGTGGGTCTCACCCACGCGCGCAATTGCAGGAGACTTCAGGCTACAGGAGCAACAAACATGTGGTTTATTTTACAAACGGGGGAAACAGAGAGCTCGCTGCACCCCCAAGGGGCGGCCACCTCCCCCGGAACGCAGCGGGGACGGCAGCTCCTTGGGAGGCGCTGGGTTAGACCCACACACAGGCCTCTGAGACACCAGGCCCAGGGCCCCTGGGGCCCCTGTCAGGCTACGTCAGAGACAGGACCGAGGCCCAGTCCCCGCAGATCCTTCGGCTTCTCCTGCTCGGAGGGCGGCTGCTGGTGCTTCTTTTCTTCTTCCTTCCTTCTCCTTCTGTTCTTCTCTTTACCCCCTTTAGGTCCCTCCAGTCCTGGCTTATATCCTCTCCCAGAGTAACATCCACAAGTCTGATTGGACCATTTTCAATCCTGGAGCTGATTGGCCCTACCCATCAGCTCCTAGCACCTGATTGGTCCGTTCAAAACGGCAGTTCCTGGGCAGGAGCAACTGCCATAACTGTCGCCGGAGCAGCGGGGTAAGAGGCCCCACCGCTCCTGCAGGCTCCCTCTGCTAAGGCAGTTTGGTTCCGGTAACAAAATGCGTCGAGAGAAGGCGCAGGGGGCGCACGCCGCTCAGGAGCCGGGGGCCTCTGTGCTGGTCCCGACTTGGCCGCCAACACACCCTGGGCCAGCGGGCCCCTCTCGGCCGCCATGTTCTCTGTGGTGCGACGAGGGTGCTGGGCTGTGTCGCTCGCTCTGCCGGAGCAGGCGAGGCCGGTGACCTGGAGGCCACAGCAGCCTCCCCGCCCCGAGGGAAGCCCTGGTGTGTGAGGTAAGCGCCTCTTCAGCCTCCAACTCAGGCACCCAAGGGCGGGCGGGCCGCGGAGCCCAGCAAAGGGGAGTAACGCGGTTCTCACTGAATTTGGCGTTCCACGTCCGTCCCGGAAATGCTGCTGAGTTTTCCTCTCGGTGGGACTAGCGAGGCTTCCTTCTGAATGAATCTTTGCGTAAACTGAAGCGTTAAAGGCCAGGCGTTAAGTGAACAACACCGGAGGCGGGACGGACGTTCCAGACCGTGACGGTGGCGGGGAGGGAGCGATGCTCCAAGTGTTGGCTCCGAGGACCTCAAGGGCCCCTGCTTTGAAAACCAGCAGAGCCTGGGGGGGCATGGGCTTGGGCGCAGGGCCAGGGCGAGGCCCGCGCTCCTCCCGCGGCCACTTGCACCTGCAGTGGCTGTCGGGGCCGGTTGCGCTCTCCGTGCCTCGCTGCCCTCCTCCGTAAAGGGGGAGGAGACGTACACTGGCATCTTTCTGTGCGTGGCCCTTGGAAGGGTGCCGGGCGTGGGGTATCCCAAATGAGCAGCCCTGGATTGGCCCACAAACCGAGGACCCTTGGCCCCCCACAACCATGCCCCTAAATGACCTAGCAGAGCCCCCGCTCACACATACTGTTTTCCACCCCGAATGCAGCATCTCAGAGTCCCCTCTGCTTCTCTTTCCCTCTGAAAGGGGGGGAGTCTTCCATAAACAGAGGGCGTCAGCCTCGATCCACACACGACGGCATGAAGCGCCCGGGTGTTCCTTGTCGGCTCATCGTTTGCCCACGAGCCCCCCGGAGTCAGCTGTGAGCCACATGTTAACGCATCGGAGCCAGAGAAAGAGAAAAAAAGGCCTATACAGTCAGAGCCACGGGCAGTGCCCCCCTCTCCGCCCCAGGCTCCCCTCCACACCTGCCCCCAACCCGAGGCACACAGCGGATTTCTCGGTGCAAACCCCGCCGGCAGTGCGGCCTGTCCTGAGACACCCCAGGAGGAAGCCCTCACCTTGCGGTGGGTCTCAGTATGCAGCTGGCCTACCCTGGCCCAGCCCTGCTTCGGGGCCGCAGAGCGCACAGTCGCTTCCTTGCAGCGGCCACGCTACCATCCCTTGGGGGCCAACATGCAGGCAGCGGCCTTCTGAGCAGGCTGGGTTTCGTGTATGATTTATTGCCCAGCGCTGCCCAAACAGGTGAGTGAGGTGCTCCGCCTGCCTCCATGCCCTGCTAGCAGAAAGCAGGTAACTGCCGATAGACTGGCTTGGAAAGTTTGTTCATTTTTTCATTTTTTATTTTTTTGTTATTTTTATTCGTGTCTTTTACATTACTGTATATTCCCCGTAGGTTTCCCGCCACCGATTCACCCGTGAACCGTCACCACAGTCCCCTGTGCTCCCCGGCCCCCCGCTCTGAGCCCCATCCGCCCCGCTCTCTCGCTGGTTGACGCTCTTGTGTTTGGTTCCCCTATAGTCCTGTTATAAGTGAGACCATTCGGTAGTTTTCTCTTTCTTTCTGGCTTGTTTCGCTGAGTGTGATCCCCTCTAATTCCATCCATGTCGCTGCAAATTGCATGTGTTTATCTTCTTTGAATGCTGAATAGTATTCCATTGTGTATATGTACCACATCTTCTGGATCCAGTCACCTATTTTTGGGCATCTGGGTCGCTTCCATACCTTTGCTATTGTGAACAGTGCCGCAGTGAACATACGGGTGCATGTATCCTTTTGGAGCAGTGTTTTTGTGTCCTTTGGGTGGATTCCCAAAAGTGGGATTGCTGGGTCGAAAGTTTATTTAAAGGGAGAAGTTAATTGTATTATTTCCCAGGGAGGGCGAAGATGCTGAGGAGCTTGGCTGTGGCATAGCCCCTCCATGGGAAGGTGTCCTCAGGGTGCTTCTGCGCAGGGGTGGGGAGCAGGGAGCCAGCTGTCCTCGCCGTGGTGGGCAGAGAGGGCCACTGTGGAGCATGACCTTCCCCTCAGCACGGGAGCCTCCGCATTCCGGGTGAAACGGCCGCATTCTTGAACTGCTCTTGTCAGCACTGCGGCACACAAGCCACCCATCTCTCTTGGCCTCTCCTGTCCTTGATACTTTCTTCCCACTCCCGCAGAGCAACTGCAAGCCAGGCCACGGCAGCAGAACTTCACAGGACCAGGGAGCAAGAGAAGCACAGCGCTCACAGGTGTGGCCTGAAGCTGCGCCGCCCGAGTTCCAGCCTTGGGTTTTCTGCATCCTATGCAGATGACAGTGCGCAAACTGCTTACTTCTAGTGCCTCAGTTTCTTCATGCATAGCATGAGGACAACAGTATCTACTTCAGAGAATTTGAAAAGATTCAATGAGTTAAAACAGGCACTCTCCACACTGCGAGTACAGAGTAAACGGCGGCAACTATTGTTCACTGGGAATATTCTTCCATTCGGCAGGTATCTGAATGTAACGGCCACCCCAGAGGGGCCCCATGGCTCTTGTCTCCTGGCACTCAGCTCACACTGAGTAGGGGTGACCGCACACTGAGGACATGATGGAGAGGGACGCCTGGGAGTAATCCCCAAAGCCATTGTCGCGTCTACCTCGGGTCCCTTACTCCGGGTCACTGCCGAGTGCCACATGTAAGGATGCTCAAGCACCAACCCGACGGAAACACCCACGTGGGCAGCAGCACCCGGTCGCACAGCGCCGCAGTTCGGGGACATGCATGTGGTCACCTTACTGTGGTTAAAGGTTTAGGGGTCATGAATTTGCTTACCAATTCAATCAAAAAGCAGTGAGACCTCTTTCCCGAAAAATGGGTGTGGATTTTCCTTGGGTTTGCAGAGCTCTCATCAGCGTCGGTCATTGGAGTTGAAAACTTCTGCAGAGTGATGCAGAAATCACGACCCGAGTCCAGACAGCTGCAGGCCGGTGCCAGCTCCCAGCCCCTAGACGAAGCCAGCGTGGGGCCGTCTCCCTCTACACACTCTGTCTCTGACACGGCTCCAGCAAGTATTTTTCTAGAGTATCCAAGCCCATCCGCCAGAAAACCAGGCAGCATCCCAAACATGGGAGGGTGATCTTGCCGCCTGCAGCAAGAGGTCTAGGAGGACATTCTGGGGGCGCCTGCTCCAGGGACAATCAGGGACCCGCGCCTCCTGCCGCCCTTCCTCCGTCCTGTCCCGGGTGCGGCGAAGTGACCGTTGCTGCCACGCTGTGGGCACGGGCCAGCCGTGGAGAAGCAAGACGCGGCACTCGGGGCCAAGGGCTCACCCAGCACGTTACGTTGAACACTTTCAAAACGCACAGCTGAGTTTTAAGTATTTGACAGGAAGCATTTATCTGGAGCCTGTCGTTAATGCTTTCTATACTGGCTTTATCCATCTTTCTCTTCATCTGTCAATTCATGACATGGATTTCTGAGGCACCGCACAGTAAACTGTAGACTTTGGTACACACCCCGAGTGCTGCAGTGTCCTTCTGGACTTGTCCTGCTTGTTCACTGACCAGCAATGTATCCAAAGGCCCCCCCCGCAGCAAAAAGCCATTGCTGCATCTTGAATTAAATTAGGGCTATGTAAGAAAACGCAGTGGATGTTGGGACCCAACCCAACAGTGTCTGCGCCTAAGGAATAGTTCTTTTTAAAGTTTGGCCTCTCTGGAATTTTTACCTTTCTCTTACCTGAAAATACGCCTAAACTGAGAAAGGACATGAAGAAATGATGCGGCACCCTTGGGGCTGAGCCCGCACCGTGGCTTAACCCCTGGCACATTGAACCGCAACCCCTGTGGGGAAACATCTGGACCAAGGAACTCCCCCACCTTCCTTTGCCACTTGCGAGTGCAATTCTCACCGGCACGGACTCCAAAAGGAGAAGAGGGGGGTCCCCATTAGTGAATATTCACATAACGAAATTACACAGATCTGACAGTTTTGTCTCCAGAAACTCAGCTGCTCAAAACACAGTCAGGGGGTAAAGTAGAACTGGACGTTTGTACTTTCTGAAAATGACATGTGAGGGAGGAGTAAGTCCCAGGTGAGACTTGGGGAACTTGGGTTCTGCTCAGTTAACCAACCAGCTCACCAGTAGGTGATGTCTATCAACTCACTTCTTTCTGGGTCTTTTTTTCTTGGTTTTGGCAGATAAGCAAGACAAACTAACAAACCTCTCTCATGGAGGAGCAACTTCATATATCACCGACACAACTGCTATTCTCCAAGACTTTCCTAAGTCTTTGCAATTGGACCAAACTCCATAAGTCATTCCATCAGTAACTGTGAGCAACGTCAGCTAGTAACCAGGCACGCAGGGTAAGACGTGGCTGCCAAATGGAGAAAAGGAATCAAAGAACAAAAGTAGAGCCGTATGGGGTCGTTTAGTGGAGGCCTAGAAGCCCTGCACACACAGCTGCCCCGTGGACATCCCCGGACCACAGCACAACTCTGCAAATGGAGATGACACTGATTACCCCGACCCAGGTCTCAGTTATGTTCAGTTAAATCTGGCTTAAGAAGGCAGAGGCATTTGGAACTCATTTTAGAAAGAGTTTTGTAAAATGTTGAACATTTTCGGTGCTAATTATACTTATGTTGTCTGGATAACTCATGTTTTATGTCATCTCCTAATGACGAAAGACAAACCCCATTCCGTTGAGGGTGTCCTGCACACAGCGCTCCCTTGCTTACCCAGGCTGAATCCACATGATCTGCCGTTAGAACTCAAAACCCCCAGCTGACCCGAGGGCTCTCTTGGTGTACACTGGGTGAATTTGGGCAGGTGTGTAACGGCACATCCCCATGACTGTAATATTACACAAGGAGTTGCCACTGCTCCCCAGCTCCCTGGGCTCTGTCTCTTCATCCCTCCTCCCCATCCTGGCAACCATCGATCTTTGTGTCTCCATAGATTTGCCTTTTCCAGAGTGTCCTATGTTGGAATCACAGAATATGTAGCCTTCCCAGACTGGCTTCTTTCACTCAGGAATGGGCGTCTGAGATGTGTGTGTCTCTTCATGTCGCTCATTTGAGCATGAAGTTATAGTCCAGTGTCTGGGGACACCGCAGCCTTCGTGTCACTCCCCATCCTCAGTGTTGTCAGCGTTCCAGATATTTGGCCTAGAACGCAGGTGCGTAAGGTTATCTTTGTGTTGCTTTAACTTGCACTTGCCTGACCACAGACGTGGGGCATATTCTCAGATGCCCTTTCACAGTCTGTTGAGTTTTTTTTTGTTGCGGTGACGTGTCTGTTTAAGTCTTTAACCTATTTTTTAATCATGTTGTTTCATTTCTGAATTTTAGTTCTTTGTATGTTTTTGGATAATAGTGCTTTATCAGATGTGTCTTTGCAACTATTTTCTCCCAGGGTGTGGCTTGTCTTCTAATTCTTTTGATACTGTTTTTCTCAGAACAGAAATCTAGCTTATCAATTATTTCTTCTAGGAATCAGGCCTAGTTCTGCATCTAAAAAGGCATTACTACACCCATGGTCACTTAGGTTTCCTCCTATGCAATCTGCCAAGAGTTTTATGTTTTTATGTGAATCTTATGTTTAGATCTATGATCCATTTTCAGTTATTTTTGTGACGCAGATAAGGTCTACATGTAGATCTGGAGTTTTTTCTGGAATGTGTCTGTCTGGCTGTTCAAACACCATTTCTTGAAAAGACTCTCTTTGCTCCTTTTGCCAAAGATCAGTTGACTGTGTATCTATTTCTGGGCTCTCTGTCTGTCTCATAGATCCCTTGTCTCTTCTTTCACCAACACCACACTTCCCGGGCGACTGAAGCGGGCGAGTAAGCCCGAGACCAGGACCATCATTTCTCCAATTTTGACAGCTCCCCCACCAGTGTGTTGGCCATTCCAGGTCTTTCGCCTCTCCCTAGAAGCCTTAGAAATCAGGGTCTCGCTATCCATAAAAGGACTTGCTGGTGTTACACGGCGCCTGGTACACCCCAGCACGCATCGCTAACCGTCCACTGAATGAATAAATAGCTGAGCGTGTTCTCATTTTGCTGACTCTCCATGCCCACCCTCCACTCCAGCTTTTCTGATTCCTCCAGCCACGACCTGTCTGTTCCCCAGCCAACCACGGAGCTTAAGCACACACCTCACGGAAGCACCTCCATTACCTGCTAACTCAAGCTAATCCTCTGAACAAGTGCTATTATGTGGATGCTTCTGCTGTCGGCTGCCATTACTTGCACCAGGTAGGGTCTCTTTATTCTTGTACCTCCTGGGCTATCAGAAGATGCTGATAGGCCATCACCAGATGGCCCACTCATCCAGACCACAGCCATCATGGTAACATGCCAGCCACTCAGCTCTGGGCAGTGGCTGTGCCATTTATTATGACCGTAGGTCATGCTACCAATGGTTATGGTAAACCATTATCATAGGTTTGGTCTAAGGCAGATTCAGGGACTTCTCTGCCTCAAGCTTCCTCGTGTATAAATTAGTGTCCATTTCATAGAGTCATACAATTACATAAAACACACTGGAGGGCTTACCCCAAGTCAGTCACATCGGCACAATATGGGGACTGTATCTCAGCACACAGACGTGCTCTGGCAGTCAGACATCTGTCCTGCCAGTGCCCTGGAAGCCGCCTTTGCCTGAGGTGTCTGCGAGCCCGGCTGGCCTGGAGACCCTTCCTGTCAAAGGGTCTTGTCAAAGAACACAACACACACACTTCCAGTCCAGATGAAGTTGTATTTCGAACACTAAGTCACCCTGAAGGAATAAAAGACATCTGGGAGGCAGGACCTGGAGCAGTGGCTTTCTACTGAGAGACCAGTATTGCAGGGGAGGTGGTAGTAATAACAACAATAAAGTAGTCGTTATGATAATAATCATTTAATAATAACTGCCATTTACCATCCATTATACTGTTTTCCCTAACAGCCCTGACAAGGTCATTATTATCACCTCCACTTACAGATAAAGACACAGAAAAGGCGCTCTGGCCGTACCGGTCCTGACTGGAGACCAGGAGTCACTTCCCTGTTGCATTCCCCAGGCCCTGCGCCCACCGCCATCCCCTCTGCCAGGGCGTGTGTGGCAGTGTGAGGCTAACACCACGTGTGGCCCTGGGCGTGTGAGCCCGCTGAGGCATCCACCCCTCGACTCCCCGAGGCCCTTCCCAGGCACCTCCCAAGCAGGATGGGGCGTCTGCTGGAATTTAACAAGATGCACTGTGTGCACTGAGCGTGACAGGCGCACAGCTCTGCCCTTAAATCCTAATTTTACATCCTCATTCTGGGTACCTCTTCATCCTCATGTTGTAAAAATCATACATGCAGCTCTTAAACCCAAAGGCAAATAGTTCTCAATCAAGTCTCTTATTTTCTCCTTCCAGGTACTTGTCATTTTATGCCCCCCAAAAGTTGTCCTTTGCATAAACGGGTGTTACTTCCACACGTCTACTCTTGGGTATTATGAATAACATGCCGCCTGCGAAGCTGATCCGGGACAGCGGTCCATCCATCAACCCCCCTTTGCTGAGAGGAACTTGCTTTAGGACAAGATCTAGCTGGAGGCAGGTGACAGCAGAGCACTGAGATGATTATTCAACCTGGATCAAGGTAAAAATCTCTGGCCTGGAGGGTCCCAATGTTCAGAGATTATCTCTATGTCCCCAGTGTTGTTTTTGGCAGGTGGAAACCTGAGGTCAAGGGATGATGTTTGGGGGAAAAGGTTTCAGCCAACCATCAGTATCTTTAACACCCGACCCAAAAGTGATCTAACCTTTGAAAAGCTTTTGCTGATTTGGGAACCTCAGAAGAATTTTTATTGTCAGGTCACAGTGGTAATTCTCTGCTGCATTACCTTTCTTGTTTAAAAAATAAATTAAAACAATCTACGAAGGCAGATAATGTTTAATGGAAAAGGGCAGCGATGGGCTAATGGTTGCCTAGCAACCACTAGACATTGTTTTGCTGTTTCACTCTTGAGAAGCCAAAATGGCGGCTATAATCCTTCTACAGCCCCCTGGACAGTGTACGTATGAGTGACAGTTCCCTCTGGGCCCAAATCATTTTCTTCTTTGTCTTGGGCAGCAGATCATTTCTTTTTAGTTTCCAAATGGGAAAACTCACTGTCTAATTCTTGAATACGCTAATGCCGACACTTTCATCTCCTCAGAAAATCTACTGCTGAACTTTTCAGGTTCTTCCTTGGAGCAGTTCTGCTGGTGTTTTCACACATTACCCACCCCCCACCTTTGAGGTCTCCTGTCAATCAATTAGCAACCCTGGTGAAGTATTTTTTGAGGTCAAGTAAGACACTTGACATGATTTAGTTTTAGAAAGTCCTCTATTGTCTTATTCTTTCTGTTTCCAGAAGGGTCTTGACTGCTCAGTTCCCTGAGGTCAAGGGAAGCTTGGTTAATTCTTTGACTACTCGGTTTCCTCACAATAAAGAATGGAAGGAGAGGAGGAATATGCAAATAGAAAGTATGTTTAGAATTTTCAGGATTTTAAGCATGGTGAGTAAGAATGAATCTACCTATTTTTACAAATATTTCCATCAGATTAACTCAAAAATCACAGGTCTCTCACAGGAACCCAAAAAACCTGAATTGCTTTAGCCCTCTGCTGCTCCTACATCACAAGGAGATCGAACATGACTGGAGGGATGAAGCAGACACTAAGTTGTCACTGTTGAGGATAACTTGGTGACTTGGGACACACAGGTGAGATGTGGCTTCCTGGCCTCTTGGCTGGCTGGGCACCCTAGAGCAAAAGCGCTTAGGTGGGGTCCTCTACATGGCAGCCCAGGAGGCTGGAACCATGTTCAAAGGCAGGCTGTATGCTCACGTGCGTATCCTTTCAGACGAGGGTCTGCAGCCCCCAGAAGCTTAAAACAGCAGAGGCAAGGTGAGGAATGAGTTTTGTCAAGAATCTCTTGGTTTCAGTGAAATATGCTGAGGACACTTTAGAGCAGAAATTTCCAGAGACAGTAAGATTTTATTAATGAATTAGTAGCTGGTTTTAGTTTGTGCAGTCAAAAGTTTGCTGACCATCTTCCACGCGCGGGCGGGTCACTGTGGATGGCCCCAGGGTCCTGGAAAACAGATGCCCATTAAGACATGGCACTGCAGCCCAGGGGCTGGAGGCCACCGGCTGAGCACACGTTACACACTAGGAGTTTTATGCACATTAATAAACTCTTCACAAACCACCATATAAATGTTAAATTGTTACATTAAACCTCAAATTATATATGAACAGAGAGCTTTCTGACTCTAAAACCAGCCCTTTATCCACCCCACCTAAAGGAGCTTCACTTTGGAAAGTTTTTTAAGCCAAATCTAAGCATATACTTAGTTGTGGTTTGGGTGGGTCCCAGGAAAGCAGCTTCTGCCTGGAAGATAGTACGTTATTGGGGTCTTAATCCCCCATAGATCCAGGGACAGGATAGGAAATGGTCTGGACATACCCAAAGCACAAAACTAACATGGTCCTGAGTTAATGGTAATTGATGCTGGCTGCGTGCCCGGTCTCGCGCCGAACTCGCTCACACGTTACCTTAATGCTGGCGTCAACGTCACCAGGTGAGCATTATTAACACCTTTTTATAAACACGACATTGAAGCTTGGAGAGTTCCCAGGGCTAGTCCAGAGCTAGATTCAGCCCCGAGTTGTACTGTCTTTCATGTCACCTTTATGTCGATATTTAACTTCCTTGGGTGGTTGGGAAATGGTGGCGGGCCATGTTACATTTCTGTTTCTTCCATAAAATTGGCACACGGTGGCAGTAATAACAACGGTGACATTGACACACACTCACATAAACCCTGCTGCAAGTGAAGGGGCCGAGCCTTCACCCCACTTCACGTCAGCGAGGCGGCCTGCCACTGCCGGCTGGGTGCTGACAAAAGCTCTATGCCGCTGGGTCAGACACGAAGGACATTTACTACTCGAGAGCAGTAGCCATTGTCTTAGCATTTTTGCACCGATGATGCCTGCCGACGGCCCGGCTGACTTGAGAGAGGGAGAGGATCTCTGAGGATCTCTGAGCTTAGGGAATCTTGTGTGTTGTCCTGGGACGGCAGGAAGCATGGCTGCCTTCGCTGCGGAGATGTTCACTTTATGTGCCGCATCACTGGGTAAGCCTCACTGCTGTCTGGCCCAGGGAGAGACTCTCCCAGAGTCCAAAGCTGTGAGCATGCAGAGGCCCTGCAAGGAGTTGGAACAAAAGGACAGTTAGTGCCTTGCTTGGCAGACACGCAGGGCAAGAGGCCCGGGGAGGATTTCCCAACAGGGGCATTAAGTGCTGTGTCTGGATCTAAGTGCCTTCGTCTGCACCGATTCCTTTACCTGCACGGACTGATCAGGTGCTGCTATTGTCTCCAGTTTTCAGGAGAACCCGAAATAGAGGTAAGGACCGCACTGAGGTCGGCAGAGTGGGGCCTGAAGTAGGGAGCAGAGCTGACTACTTCATTACCTGTGTGGCGTCAGCAACTCACCTGCGGGCCCTTCGCTTTCTCTCCACAGCTTCTGCCACACACGAGCGCAGAGCTCCTCGGACCTGAGTGTGCATCAGAATCCCCGCGGGCTCGGGACTGCGTCTCCCATGCAGGTCTGGCCTGGGGCCTGCGGACCTGCACCTCTACCTTTCCCGGGTGCTGCTGGCCAGGCCTCACGCCGAAGCACCGAGATGGCTCCCAGCTAGAACGTGCGCTTAGGGCAGGAGCTTTCTTCAGTGTCGTCGTCAGTGCTTATGACGGTGCCTGGCACACAAGCCCCCACACAAATTGATTAAAGAATGAGGAGAGAAAATGGGAGAGAGGAGCCATTTCTTCCAGGTTGTTGTCTGCCCTGTACTTGGGAGACTTTAGAGTCCTCTTTCTTGCCTCGCGGCAGCCTTGAACAGGCCCTTCCTAAACAGGCTGGCGGGCAAGCGGCCAACAGTGCTGTGCCATTTACAAAGCTCCTGACTACGGAGGCTGTGGAGCCACTTCCGGTAACATATGGATTTTGTGAAAATGTCTTCCAAGGTATGGAGAAACACCTGAGGACTTGAAGCCAAACCTCTGCCACAGGAGGGGACTCTGGGCTTTCTCTCTTCTCTTCGACACTGCTGGCAAGGAAGCAGGTACCACATGAAGATTCCAATCGAGTCAACACAGAAAACTTTTTTTTTTCCTGAAAATGAAAGTGGTTTGCTGAGTAGGGTCAGCTTGTGACGTGAGCATTTGTAGTGATGCGGTGTGATACATGCCGGTCTCCTTCGCTGGTTTTTCCTCCCACTTCAGCTTCCCAAGAAGGCGCCTCTCTACAAGGAGTCTTCAACACTAGTTTGCATCCCCCTTTGAGAATCACTGGAAGAGAGGGGACACAGGCCGGGCCTGCTTCTGCTCCCGCCCCCCCTACGCTGGGCGCACGGCTTTGGGGTCCTGACTCCCAGCATCTCAGGCCCCTCGACCTATAAAACAAGGATAATGTTTGGTTTCCAAAGGGATGAGCCAGAACACTGTGTCGAGAGTGCAGTGAAAACGTTGTTTCTCAACCTGCTAGATGTTTGTATGAGGCAGCAGGACTAAGCGTCTGCCTCGGGCAGGGGCATACACAACGCTGCTCTCGATACCTTCAACGCTTTTCTGTAGAATAACGATAGTTCCAAGGCCCATGTTCTTGATCACTCATGAATATTTAATAGACATCAAGAAAGGCCTTCAAGGGGTTTAACTGTAAGGTCTAGGTTATATCCATCTGTCCATCCGTCCATCCATCCATCCTTTTTAGCCTTTTATCCCACATAAAATGTTGACCTGAACTGCTGTGCCAGGCTAGCTGATGAGACTCACCTAAGGGCTTTAAAACAAAGCAAATGCTCAGCAAGTCTTGGCAAAGCTCCCACCCGAGCGCCTCCAGTATTCAGCTTTCCTCTCGGGCTCCTGTGAGAACCTAACCGGCCTGTCTTCGGTTCCGCCTTTCAATTCCCTGTTCTCACGTGAACGAGTGCGATCTGCTTGCTTCATACGCGTGGCCGCGCCCTCTCTGTCCGGCATGTCACAGAGCTGTGGGCGAGCGGGTTCCAGCCTCCATCTCCAGCACCCTTCTGCCGCCCTCCATCCACCGGGGACGCCAGTGCTCCATTCCGGGCTGTGCCCGCCACAGGGCAGGCTGCTCCTCTGCCTGGGACGCTCCTGCGTCATTGGTCTCCTGAGTAAACCCAATGGCCTCTACGACTCACACTAGACAGAGCCTCTGCCACGCAGCCAGGACTGACGTTCTGCGGGTGGCAACCGCAGTCTCACTTGGGCCTCACTAGGTATATAATTCCATTTCAGCACTTACGAGACATCGCACAAGACCCTTGGGACCGCTACCGAGCACATTACCTGGTAAAATGAGTGGCTATTTTGATCAGCTCTGTCAACACATCCAAGTACATCCAATGCCTACATCAAATCACAAACAGCAGTCGGTGCTATTCAACATCATGCCTGAGCAAAGCTTAGCTAGTACTTCAAGGTCACATGTGACTGAGGCAATGTGGCAGACACTGCTGGCTATTTACTCAAATTCCCTTCCATTTGTCTGGGAAATTGCCGGTCTACAGGTCCAGCTCCCGTGCAGTTAGGTGTGGTAAAGAAACAAAGATCTAGCCAGGGCAGAAGTGGGCAGGAGCAACACGCTCCACCTGCAGCCAGGTCGTACCTTCCCATGAGTGCTCTCCACACGCATGTGGCTTCCTGTTAACTGACACGGTGACATGGCGACACCAAGATGACTAAGGAAGCAAGGCGGTCAGCCTGGGTCTCTGAATGACTGTGTGGAGCAGATTCCCTTTGACAAGAGTATGCCCCCTTGTCCCGTGAGCAAGAAATAAACTTGTATTCGAGTCATTCCATTTTGGGGGGCGTATTTGTTGCAGTAATGAACATGGCCCTAACAAGGTGCTGTGATGTAGACATTCTAACACAAAGGACATGGTGATCCAGTCTGAGAAAAACTTGAAGCCTAAAATGACCAAGTATTGTGCCAAACAATTACAATCTCTCTCAAGTTCAACCGCACCAATCACCTCACCTCTGGGGTGAGCCCAAGGACTCAGGGGCTAGTCAGGGTGTCAGTTCCATTCTCTGGGGGGCAAGCACACGCCAATCAGTCACTAAGCTGGTGAACACTGTACCCAGGTATCCAGCCAGGAAACGGGTCCACAGAGACTGTATACCCAGGTAACTGAAAATTTTAAGTCTGGATTATTTAACTTACCACGTATAGATTATTTCTTTGTATTCAGCAAAGGAAGTCACTGATTCTCCAATAGATTGCCTCAAAACAAACATGCCTTGTAAGTATTTCCCATCAGACTGTGCTTATTCATCTTGGCATCTGCCAGAAATTAGCTTACTGCCTGACATAGTAGGTGTTCAGTCACTGTTCCTCAGATATTATATGGGGAGGAATTCAAAGAAACGCAAGGCTTCATTGTTTCACTATTGTGACATTCATAATTACAAATGAAAACACTTTTTACTCTGGGTAGTCATAATTGTACACTATCCATCAAACAATAAAACGTTTATAGCTGAGGCACATTCGGCCTGAAGATGAAGTGATATATTAACTTCTTGATCAAATGCCAGCAGTTACAGATGACTACGAAACAGACATCAATAATTACAGCTTGTACCGTAGCTGTTGGTTTCTAAACCTTTAAGTTCAATGAACAAGTAATAACTGGACAGACACACCCTTCAGAAATTAGAGGTGGGAAAAGATTACCTCATTCCATAGCTGTCACACAGCAGGCCCCCGGCAGCAATTCAGCAAGAGGCAGCCCGTGGGCCCTGGAGGAAGTGTGGGCTGGGGCTTCTAGAAGGATGCCAGTGAAGCCAGCAGGCAAGGGAGCACCCGGAGCCTTTCATTTCCTTTTATTTTGTGCTTCTTAAAGAAACCTGGTCTGGATATAAAAGGCAGGTAACCTAAATTCAATCTTTGAAAATGCCCTCTCACTTGAAAAGTGCTTTCCCTATTTGAATCTAAAAAGGACTTACTTGGACTAATAAAAGGAGCGATCCTGCAGCCAATTCTTGATTTTACAGGCACCTCTAGAAACACAGCACAACGCGTGGCATTTAACAGCCAGTCCCACCAAAAGACCCAAGTGCATCCCAGGGACAGAGATCACAAGGCCGTGTGGCCAGAGGTTTCACTGACACCACCGCTGTATCAGAAGAAATGGGCAGAATAAACCCCTATCTCCAGAACAATCACAAGAGTAGGAGGAGACAGCGGGAGAAGCTGCACACTTCACTTACACACAAGCGCATGGTTCGGCTCCTCCCAAGACTCCCTGGGGCAGCCTTGATCTGCGTGGTGCCTGCAGTATCTGAGTGGGGTGCAAATGCCTGCCCCCAGAAAGTGCAGGGCTGACTGCCACGGCACCGAGAATGGGAGCAGCTGGAGGGCGAACATGGCAACAGACGATGAATAATAACAGTTCTGCTCAATTTGCAAAAATCTCTAATGTACCCCAGTCTCAAAAACAGAAACGGGTATAGTCAGTAAACCAGAGGCCAAGGGGCCTCCCAAGGGATTAAGTCTCAGCATGATGAAGCTGTCTGCAGCAGCTGCAGCATGAGTTCGATCCCCAGCCGGGGAGCTGACCCACATCGCGCAGCAGACCTCTCCTGTCTCACCTGCTGCTCCCCTCAGCAGTGTATTTCAGTAGATCCGCCTGTCCTGCTCCCCACTCTGTCTCTGGTGAATCCGCCCCCCCCCACACACCCTCTGGCCTACACCCCAGTTCTTGTATGCATAAATAAATATATCTTTAAAAAAAAACAACACAGAGCCCAAGAATAGACGTGTAGGGGTAATGTAACCTTTCAATAGTTCATTGCAATTTTCCTAAGACTGATTCCACTTTCCAGCAGAAAGTTTCTCACTTATTTAAATCTATAAGGCTTTAGAAAGATTCTTGGATTACTTCACAGTAAAAACTAATACCTTAAACTGCGTTGCCCTGGGTTTAACATGCCACAGACATTTCAATGTACTTTCAGATCCATCACCATGTTAGAGGCACCGATGCCACAAATACCAATCTACGTTTGGCTTTGGAAAAAGATTTTCATGTACATATTTTGTCCAAATATTCCTATTTGTTATATGGAAGTCAGGGCTAAGACTTTAGTAGAGTGTAAATTTTAAGCCAATGAATAAATAGTTGGCTTGAAAAAATACTAAATTGACATGCAAAGCATTTGTTGCTCTGCCAGATACTAAAAATAAAAGTGATTTCTGCCAACATGGAAAAACTTGAATTGTTTCAGTTGGTTTTGAATTTGACTACTAGGTTTCATTAAGTTAATTTCCAAAATGGGGTCTGACATGTTTGACATGTTCCCTCACTTTATAATTTTTAAAAAATTGTCTGGTTGGTTTCTTATTTAAACATCAATCTCATACGAGATGTGTGTGTGTGTAAATCATTTAGCAGGACAACTATTTCTAAGAATTGTATCTTTGCCTAACAAATGAAAATTTGGACATTGTGAAAATTAACGTTTTGAGAATTATATTCAAACTTGTCTTATAGAATAAAGGATTAGCTAAGTTATTAAAATATTTAAAAGATAACATTTTAACTAAGTATCAGGGAAATCTGTAGATTTTAAATGTGAGTTCTAAGCTGGCCTCAAAGTTCAGATAACATTTTATTCCTGTCTTTGGCTTGCCCCTCCCTCCTTAGCTGTCTCTCAAGTGTGTTTAAAATATGAAGTTGGAGATTTATGATCAGTTGCAGAAACCTGTTTACTGATTTACAGTTCTGGCCAAGGTATTTGACTCTGTCATCAGAACTAATTATAGCAAACCTGAGATTACATATGCAAACTCTCCTTTTGCTGAAAGAAATAGAATGTTCTGCTGAAAACCTGAAACATCCCGAGGGCTTGAAAGCAAGAAAGCAACCCACTCTCCCTCTCAGAACCAGCCGTGAAGCTGCGATCGGCTGCAGCACGTGGTCTGGGCCTGCAGTGCTCACACAGTAAATCAGTTGCAGGAATGCCGGCCCCACGGGTGCCACGTACTCACCTGTCAGACGTGCTGGCGCTGACATCACTAAGCTAAGGCGGGCTTCTGCTGGAGTATATGCACGTGTTGAAGCTTCAGGAACTGAACTATTACTGATCCCAAGAGAATTTTTGCTGTAACTAGATGGAGAGGATAAGTGATTCTACTTTCGGGGTAACCTGAATACCCTAAGAATAATGCTCCCACTTTATTATTTTTAATGAATAAAATGTCCCATTCCAATAGAAGTTGAAAATAAGACTGGTCCCATATGATCTGCCAGCTGGGCTAGACCAAGTCAGTGGATCCTGTGCACCCCTCTTCTGCTAGGCCAAAACTTTGGGCTTTTCATACCCGGGTCAGCAAGGTGTGGGGACTTCCCTAATCAAGGGAGTTCCCTGTGACAGCTGATTCAGCACCTTCCACTCAGTCAAAATGCTCCCATCACGTCAGGCCCCTAAGGAGGGTGGGCTGGCGCCAGTGCTGGCAGGCTGAGGAGGCTTCACCAGCAGCACTTCAGGTCAGAGGCTCCCAAATCAGACCCTGAAGGAGGCCACACTGGCACGCGTCACTAAATGCTCTAAGGAAACAGATACAGGAAAAGAAAACTGAGGCAGAAGATGCAGGGAAATGCCCATGTTTGCACCCTGGCATGAGGCTCTCTACTACCCACCTCCTCAAAGGTGCCGTTTCCAATGCTTCAAAATCTGAATTGGACTGAAAGGTTGTGTAAGTTTCAAGCTACCTATCAGAAATCTGAAATGACGTATTACAGGTAAGCAGCATACGACTTTACATAATGCAAGAAGAATGCCAAAACATAAAAGATTTTCCAATATTTGGTCTGGATAGCTTTTCTTTTTCAATTGTACTCTTTTTTTCTTGAGGTAAGGCTAGCTTGCCACACCACATGCTTTAGGGGCACAGTACACTTTGTCAGGACTTCTCATGATGAACTCTATAAGCAGATACACAAGCGCCTAAACCATGTTTTCTTTATACTGACTTTCCTCATCTACGTGGAAACAAAAAAGGATTTTTGTTCTTGTTAATATCAACTAATTACTTATTCCAGAACACAGAAATCTGTCAACTATGTCACCATACATTAGTAAATCTTGTTACCATTGAAAGCCTAAAAATAATCAAGAAAACAGCAAAATGGTAATAACCATAATAGTAACATTACTATAACCACGAATCATTTTCTGTGTTCCTGAATTTATATCAGCTCAGAGTAAGTTTCTCAGTCAGATAACCCGGGAAAGGCCGAGGCAGGTGGAGAGCTGGGCCCCAGAGCAGTGCTCCTCCTCTGCTGACGGGAAGAGGCCAGAACGCCCGGGGCTGCCCGAAACCCAGATGCGCAAGTCAGGGGTACAAGAGCCAGCCCGTGAGGTGGCTGCGAAGCCCTTTCTCGTCAGGACCAGGACACGCCTGAGAACAGCCTCCCACGGCCCATCCTCTTTCTCCTCCTTCCCTCATTTGATCTTGTGAGGAAGAATTCGGAGGAGAAGAACCAGGCTGTCAGAAGGTTTAAAGGTACATTGTCTGAGTTATATCGTTAATATAATGCAATTATACCATTTTCTCTCCCAAGAACCACCTCATAATTTAAAGAATGACATGGCTGAGAGAGACTTGGGAAAGCATTTCTAGGCAGTTAATTTAAATCACCCTCCAAATAATATCTATATCTATATATATATATATTTTTTTTTTATTTATGAAATGTTTTCTCTGAAGGTACACAAAAATTAATCAATTGCTTTACTTTGTGACTGCAACCATTAAAAAACCAATAATTACTATTATAACATTAAGATAATTAAAGTCATTTGTAAAGACGGTATCAACTGAGGCTTTCTTGTACTTATAACTAATCCATTATAAACAAATGCCAATCTTAAAAACACAACTCCAGAAGTGCGGTACACTAGCGCAGATAAGAAGGTACAAGGAACTCATTGGCTATGCTACACTATACGGATGAGAAGTCAAACCGATTTGTACTGGAGGCCTATATAAATAAATAAAATCTTATCTTCCTTTCCTGTGTGTCTGCTTAGATTTCTCGTATGAGTAACAGAATGTGCCGTTTCATTCACTTCAATAGGGTGGACTCTAGAAAGAAGTGAAAAGATTTGACGATCAACTCTTAAATTTTATGCTTATTTTTTCTACTTCTATCCCTTTCCCCACAAATTTCACAGAAGCAGGACTATCTTTTCAGTAAATAGGGCAACTGAAGACCCCAGCCAAAGCTCGAGCAGAGACGTGACGCGGGCCGGACTCCGTGGTCACATGTACCCCATGTTGCTTTTGGTCTCCCAGCGCTTCTTTGCTTCAAACCTGAAATCAAGACATAGAAAAACTCATTCGAGGGCCTCCCTGGTGGCGCAGTGGTTAAGCGCTGCACTCTGGAGCTGTCGGTAGCGTCGACGCAAGTTCAACGCCTGGCCAGGGAGATTCCCACATGGCACAGCAGACCTCTCCTGCCTCGCCCGCTGCTCCCCTCAGCAGTGTGTTTCCGTCCATCTGCCTGTTCTGCTCCCCACTCTGTCTCTGGTGAACCCTCTCGCCACCCCACGCCTCTGGCCTGTACCCCAGCTTGTATGCATAAATAAATAAATCTTCAAAAAAAAAAAAGAAAAACTCATTCAAAAACGAGAACTTCGCGGAAGTGACATGTTAACAGTGCCAACGTTAAGTAAAATCAACTTAGAACGTTTCCACATACTCTACAGATTACAAAATAAACATCCAAGAGGATGGAGAAATACCTCCATATTTACAATCTCATAAACACTCAGCAAGAATACAGGGAATAAAACGACTAATAGACTAATAGTTACACCCGATTATACCACAAATAGTATCACAGATTTCTGCAGTTCCTATGAAGCTAGTGGAATTACTACTCAAATTCTTAAACTTACCCCCAAGCAAGTTTCTTCTTTTTTCTCGCAACCTGTGAATTTTCAGCGTCCTTTTTGGCTTTTACAAAGTTGTGGCAGGCAACGGCTTTGGCGATTTTTACACCAAGCTAAGAATTACAAAGGAGGAAAATAAAAGTTGGAAAGATTCCAGATAATACAAGAATTACAATAAAACACATCTGAAAACTTGCGGGTAAGAAAACCATGTCTACGAGTCGGAAATTCTCATTCCCGGGCTCCCTGGGAGCACCGAAGTATAAACCAACACAGAGATGAGGCCCCTTTCCTCCAGCGGACCCTCACGCTACTTGTGCCAGTCTCCCCAGACTGCGCCCCTCAGGGGCCACAGGGCTGTGATGAGGATCTCCAAGCTCTTTCGGCACTTCGGTAGGCCAGGCAGGAATTTCCCCCTGATAAGGCCGCACAGGCTGACAGAGACATCAAGTGTTGTTGCTCTGGGCTAGATTCACAGCAACTCAGTGTGGTCACAACTGGCTATCTCCTGCTGATCACAAGTCCTGATTGGCAGGCATAGATGTGATTAATAAAACATGGGAAAGCTAATTACTGCTTCAGAAATGCACTTTGTATGATGGCAACAGTTTTTAACACTCACTGATGGAAAAGAATAAAAGGGGCGCTAAGAGGTGAAAAAGTACCGGTACCAGGGGCACAGGCCCCACGCATGCCCTCTGGCCCCTCTGTTCATGCTGCCCCTTACACGCATCCACCTGGGTCCCCTCAAAATGAAGCCCCTGCATCCCCACCCCAGCCCTGCCTTTTCTTTTTTTGTATTTTTTTTTTCTGTTTTTCTCCAGCCCTTCAGCTTCTTTGGCATAACCTAAAATAACCCTCCTCTGCTCTACACAGCTTTCTGGATACACACCCGGATGAGCATGGTGACACCTAGTTTTGGGGGCTCTGATTACAAAAATGCCTCCCTGTCTGGAAGATTCAAAAGTGCCGGTTAAGAACCCAGGTTAAAGAGCAATGGCTAAAATCTTTCTGTTGTTTGTTTCTTTTCTATCCCTTACTCAACCTACACATATTAATGAACAGAAGACTGGCAGAAGATTCTAGAAAGGACCTGGAAGCCACTCTTAAGTCAACATATGACAGCGCAAGCTGTGGGAGGCTGCACACTGGCAGAGAGGTGTGGCGGGTGGTTAAGAGCACACGTGTGAGGAGAGAAGCTGACCCGGGAAGAGAAGCTGCCCTCGGCACACTTGACATTTCTTTTAGTTTACATTGCAGAACAGCTTCCTGTAGGGGGAAACAAGCAAGCAGTAATCACGCACCGGCTGGGGTTTATAAATGAGAGCAAAGACAGGTCTGATTTTCCAGAACAGAAACAAATGGAATCACCCCGACGGCAGAGCGGATGCTGATGAGTCAGCGCCACGGGAGCACCTCCAAGGAAAGGGAGGCGGCTCTGACTGGCGCGCGGCCTGCCCAGAGTCCTCTGCACACCCAAGGCAGGAGCGGCAGCTCTGCGGTCACCACCACCTTCCCTCCAAGGACAATAGTCACTCAACAAGCAACACCGGCAGTGACGCACTGCTCTGCTGGGCACCCTCTGGGCACGCGGGCTGGCAGGCGGCTGCCAGTTACACTCTACTGCTTAGCGCCGGCCTCGTGCTCTCGCTGCTCTTCCTTTCCGGTTCTTTATCAGAAAAATTCATCTCAGTCAACTTCAAAAAAAAAAAAAAAGACGGCCAAGAGTCGAAGCGCCGTAGCCGCCTCAGCCGAGGAGCACACGGCTCTGGCGATGGCGGCGGAGCGTCGAGGAGGGGCTCTAGCCGCCGGCAAGCCAGCACCTGCCACATTCGGGGACACCAGGTCAGCAGCGGCAGGTCAGGCTCGTCAAAACCACAACATCACACAACTCCGCCAATCTCACTGGGTGAAGTTTCATTTCTTGGAAAATCGGCAGGGGACTGGCAGGGCTTCCTCCATCTTGGGGAGCTCCCATCTCCACATCTGACCTACAAGGACACTGTGGCAGAGGAAGCAACCCACGTGGCTTCTGCTCACCGCCCTCTGCCAGGGCTCCTGACGTGGCTCCCCCTAACTGCAAGGCGGCTGGGAAGACGGGTGGGTGCTGCGGTCCACGAGGGAGCAGTGAAGGCACCGAGCGCGCCGCGTGCTGTCAGAAGATGCAGCTTGCTGCCTGGGCTCAAGACGGACGCGGGCCTCTCAACATCCATGAGGGGTCATGTCTCTTCCCTGCCCCCCACCCCCAAAATACACAGAACTTTGCATTTTTCTATGTAACTAGTCCAAGGTACTACATATCAAGCGCATTTTGACATATAATCTTGCCCAGTGAAAAGTCTCACTTATCTAATTTATCTTATATTTAAATCAAGTCTATACTTTGAAGCAAACATGATCTGAGCCTTATCTGCCATGTACAATTAACTATGAGACGTAATTATTTTCTGCAACTACTGTAAATTAGGATGTTTACATTTTTTACTTACTGAAATCGCCTCATATGAGTTTTCTGGATGTGGACAGACAAACCAAAGAGCAGCTCGCGTGTCTGGATGTGAGGTCACTTCATTTAAACAGGACTCGGCCTGGCCACACACCCCGAGTATGAAAGTTTTTAGCTTTTTAGCACATTAAGACGTGCATCACAGCAAAGATGGAGAGCACATGTTCCTAAGACACAGCACAGACCTGCCTAGAATAATCCATTATAATGTACTAAGCACATATTCACGAGAGGGCTCCCTCATTTTGTGTACTAAGTACAATAAAGCATGAGGTAATGCTTTCAAAGAGGCAATACTTTCAAAGCAGACCAGTTTACGTAAAAGGTTTATTTTCTAACTGTATTTTCCTTGAGACAGGTTAGAGAGAATGTCCTTCAACTGATTAAACAAGACTAGTCAATGTATCTTACAAAAAGAATCTTTGAACTTGTTATGATGATGAAAGTGCTATCAATTTTGTGTCCTTCACATGCTTAAAGTGAACGTGTTACACTCATTCCTGTTGAGAGAAAAGAAAGAGAAATATTTGGAAATAGAGAAGAATAATAAGACCTTCTATGGAAGAGACAGTTAGGAAGAAACACATTTTCCCAGGCCAGATGACTAGCCCGAGTTCCAGAAGATAAAAGAGTATCGTGCTATGTTTCGGTATTACAAACAAATAATACCGACCGGCAAGACTCCCCCCATTTGCGTCTGCAAAAAGAAAACTGCATCTTCATGCCCAATGTAAACATCACAAAAGCTTGGCCAATGGTTTTTATATTAAAGAACTGCTTTGGGTCATCAGATAACCACAGCAGCACAATATGGCGAGAAATTTTTTTAAATGAATAAAAATATATACGGAATTTTTTTTGTATGTGCAGCCAAAGTATCAGCATTTTCCATATAGAACATCCAATATTTTGCTGCATTTTAATTAAGGTGTCTAAACATTATCACAAAGAACTGCAAATTGGTCAGAGCAAGCGGTAAGGAAAATTAAGCTCTAAAGGCTTTTTATCACCATATTTCAGGAACCAAGGGTGTAAAATGTTCTAATTTGGGATATATTAAAAGCCATAAAAGGTCTTTCAAAAAGATTAATGGTACTTTGCTTGGATTTAAGATAAGGGCTTTAGCTGGTTGGGAAAGCAGGGCCCGGGCTGGACCCTTGAGGCATTCATCTTTACAGCCACTTGGAAGGTTTGTAAAAGCGCCTGCATAACCTCAAGCAAATGCACGGTGACATTTTTTTAATTCCTTTCAATTTTGCAGGTTTAGCATGTGTAAATCATATTGGGCTGTAAAATAGATATAATGGCGCATCTTGTAACACGAGAGAGATTTTAAAAAGACAACCTTTCAAAATAAAGTGAGTTTTTCCGGCAAAATCTTGCCATTCTAGGGTAAGTTTGCTGATAATCAAGGGAAGCATCTGATCCGAACAGCTTAATCTAGCACCACTGTAAACTTCTTATCCATTTCATAAAATATTTCACTCATCTCGAAATTACTGGCTTGTAACAGATTTATGAAGTTTTCCTCCCTTTTGAACACTTTCAAGGCACTTATTTAAAAATACCAATTATCATACTTTAACTTTTTATGGAATAATAGGTCTATGAAAAATATTTATGCCATTCTCTTTTGTTCTTTAATTAAATGAAAACAGATGTTTTCTGAAGTAAAGCGGAACCATTACTGGAGTACTTAAAGTGTTAAGGTCTTTAATTTTTATATCAGTTTGGTCGACAATTCCTGATTGTCTTTACTCAAGCTCAACATTAATGTCAAGCAAGTTACCTAGGAGACGAAAGAGATCAAAGAGACAAAAACCCCTCCAATGTCTGATTAATCAAGCCTGCAAACAGCTTATTTCTTTTAGCCTGCATGCAAGTATGAAAATGAGATTCTGGGAGCCGAACATTGTGCAGATTTGCTCATTCTTATCAGAACAAAGCCAGCGGCAGCTTATTTCATGGATCATTGGCACTGTCATCAGGGCCGCACAGAACGGTGACAGCTCCTCATTTTGAGGCTTGAACAAAATTAGCAAAAAGTCGGCACAAATTAGCCTCTCATCTTTTTGGTAATATGACATTATTCATTTACTTTTTATCCAATTTTTAATTTTTTCCTTGTCAGCTATCCCTTTCTAGTGTCTCTTGCATGGCATCATAAAATGCCTTCTTAAAAACAAGCTGAGAAATAGCGAAAGTTGAAATCACATGCAAAGTTCAAAAAGCAAGGAAGAAAAGGCAGTCCCTGTGGCTGGGGATCCTGTATTTTTTTAATCTAACTTCCACAACTTTGCACTAATACTGATGAACGGCTCAGAACACCGCATCGTTCAGGAGCTTTATGAAATCAGTAGGACATGTCAATAAAGAATATGACATTGCTAATGTGTTTCACACAAACCACAATTTTATATGACCCGTGTGCCCATCGATTCAGGGCCTCTACATTTGGGTTGGTACCGCTCTCTCCAGGGCCACACCCAAGATGCCAGAGTTCTGATGAGAACAAACAAGCTTTGTTACCAGTGATTTAAACTCTGACTTTAAATGGAGTTATTCTCCCTGTTACAGGAAAGAACCTAATTGCACTGTCATCTTAAAAAGGGTACACACAGGTCTGCAGGTTTGTATACTCCATATAACCATGTGTGTGCACAACGGCACACACACCTATCATTTATTTTTATACCTGCAGCTTCCTACCAAGTGAAGCCAAATGGTTTTCATTCCAAAACGTAATGCGACAAATCCGGTTTTTAAGTCATAATATGCATATAAATGATTCACCTTACAATTTATTTTAAAATATCTATTTGATCCATGAGGTGTGAGACGCTATACTTTGATTCATAGACTCAACTTTGATTTCACAGTGAAATAGTTTATATAACACCTGTTTTAATGATGACTATTAGGGCTTCAAATTTTATGTAGATTATAATATTCCAAAGGAGGGAGAAGAGATGTTACACTGTTGAAATTACTCCTGGATATAGACATTTATATTCAAGTGACTTATTCCATTCATAAGGGGAAAAAAGCATTAAAAAAATTAACCATAAGCTGCTAGATGCTTTGCACAGTCCTTCTAAGGCAGTTTTTTTAAAAGAACTGTAGTACTGTTTTCAGCAATTTCTTTATCTCTGTTCTTCTAAGTAAGAAAGCTTATTAACAAGCTTTGAACTTAAAATCACATTTACAATAATGTGCCATCAACAGTTTTATAAGCTAATTAGAAAAAGATTAATTAATGACTGGCTGCTAATAAAATGGCAATCATGAAGAAAGAAACCAAGGGTGCTAAGCTTCAACTACCACCAATTAAGAGCTAATTACAAACAAATTATATATGTGTTTTGCTGTGGGCTTTAATTTACTAAAATGGTTTTAATTAAAAGAGAAAACATGCTGATTAATTGAACTGCAGAAAAAAATCTACAGTATAAACTGTGCTTTGTCTGTCTCTTTAATTAGACTTGTAACATCTGAAATCTTTTTTTAAGGTTTGTTAAAAGCACAGATAAACATAATTAAAAGAGCAGAAGGAACAGCATTCTAGGTGAGCACCCAGTCATACCCCAAAGGTTAAAAGAAAACACCCTCCACCAATGAGAGCTAAGCGAGCCCACCTAAGGCCCCAGAGAAAAGCTCATCGCTCAGTACCATCTTTATTTTTCTCATATTAAGATGCTCCAACTTCAAGGCTTTACCTACATTATTTATGGGCATGATCCTATCTTTAAAGTAGAGGTAAAAGGAATTCAACTAGTCCTTCCCTTACCCAGAGAGGCACAGCTTATTCTCCACGCAGCAGGCTAACTGTTCATCTACATGAAATAACCAAATTACTTCTAAGAACTGAGGAGAACGAGGCTTCAAAGAATTGAAATAACCATTCTGAAGCGCTCTGGACTATGGGCAGACAACAAGATGATACAGAGAAGCACATTTAAATTAAAAAACCACTGAGAAATGACCAAAGTTAATGAAAGCGAGCCAGGATGATGCCCACCAGGCGCGCTCACCTCCCGGCAGGCGAGCCACCGCTCCAGGTGGCCGAGCGGGCAGCTGACCAGCCTCTTCGGGGAGGGGTTCCCTCCCTAGCACCCTATACTCTTTGCCACTGCTCCTCAGGGAAATACACCACACACACAAAAATGGCCCTGAAGTCTTCTAACTGAAAACAGAAAAAAAAAAAAATAGAAAAGGAAGAAAGCAGAGCGGTGAAATTTCAGAGAGGCATAACATATTTTCCCAGAGAACCTGCAGGCATTCGATGACTCTCTACGACATACTGTAGTCTTCATATACACCCTGACCCCAGCAAAAAGCTAATCTCCTTCCTATGAAAATAAAATGTTGGAATGGAGACATTTAACTTTAAATTCTTAATATATACAAGTCAGTAATATTTAATGCATTTTTACTTGCACTGTTTGACTTGTTTACCCAATCTTCAGTGGCTAGAAATCACAATAATTAACAGAAAGAAAGAATCTGCCATCCTTCCTAGGGGTCACAGGTTCCGATGATTTTTATGACAGCACGCTGGAATATACATTCAGTTTCATAGCTGAACAAACAGTTTTACCTTGGAAACATGGTTGTCAAGACATTTTTAGCCAAAGAAAGTATTCATGAACACGGATGACAATCATTTCGCCCTCTGGGTGACAAAATAAAAGGGTTTAGAACCACAGGATTTACTTTATTGTAACACTTTTCAACTCAGCTTTGTGTGTGTGTGATGCAATCACCTGTCCTGAAAAGAATCAGAGCTTTGAAAACAGTGCTGAGGAGCAGTAACTTTCATCCTCTCCAGTTTGGCAGTGTGTCTCTCTCAAAAATTCAAGCGAATGTTTCTATTTGAATTCTAGTTATAATAATGCTCTAGGTATGATGGTAGGCGATGCTGTCAAAACTGTATGATTTAAGGAGGTTTTAAAGGGAAGGGTAACTCAAGGTCTTATTCCATCAACACAACAGGGCAAGTACATCAACATAAAACTAACAAAACAAAAAGGGTAAAACATCAGAATCCTCTCAGGGAAAACGAATGTCCAACAATAAACTGTACTGGAAAAATCCAAAATGCTAGAGCAGGAGCTGAGACATCAGAAACAATTCTGAGGAAGGCCCAGATGTTAACATGAAATGTAGGAACTACCTCCTCAAACGTATATGTCTCTCTCTTCAATGAGAACACCTGCAGATTTTCTAGGAAATTGCTCTTAAAAAAAGAGCTCATGTTACAACTGTGTCCACAGTTAGAGAACATTCAACTCACTTAGTTAGGAAAGAAAACAACTCAACATTTCAAATTTTAGTTTTTAAAAAAGGTCTTTCCTACCTTCACCCAACAAACTATTCGTATTTCAACATTATCAACTTCACCTATGTTTCAGAATCCCAAAATAAAAATCGTCTATATAATAGATTTAGCAATGCTAATTCTTTTTAATTTACACTGCCAATGTAGTATTTATTTATATCTATAAAAAACACTATTAAAATGAGATGCTTTTTAATCATTAACACTGGTGATACTTTGGCTGGATTCTAAATAAACACTATGCTCAACAGCCCTGAAGCCTGCAGTCACTGCCTTAAGCTTCCTGCCACAATGTCAAGCAAAAGTTTTAAAATCTGAGACATTTTATCATTTCATTTCTGTAAACTGAACGTTTAGGGCCTCAGCAAAAACGTAGTAGATTATAACCAAAACCTCTCATATGTGCATATCAATACCTTGGAAATTAGAAAAAACACTACAACCACTCTTTGCAAGTGACACAAATGGTTCTCATGTCAACGTGAGGTTCCGGTGTCTTCAAGGAACTAAGTTTCACTGGTGCTGCCCAAGAGCATTCTATTTGAGTCACTTATAGAAAGAGTCATCTTTAAAGGGCATAAAGCCACACAAAGCTCAAACAATATTCACAAGCAACCTCTCGTCCCCGAACAAATATACGTGAAACCAACCTGAGCAGTACACCCTGCTCGGCAAAGGCGTGACTTCCTAAAAAGAAACCCACTCTCTGCTGCCAAATCCAGACAGTGTTTTTCTACAGCTGGACAACACGAACATGTGAGACAAAAATCCCCTTTCTAAAACGTGCAATTCAACCCAAGTGCTGCCTAGATAATTAATCAAGGATTTAGCACTTCATTTTAAAATACATTTTCTAATGATTTCTAATAAATTGATATGATCTGAATTGTAGCAAAGATCACGTGTCAGCAAAGACCAGTACCAAAGAATGGCTTTTTCAAGGCGCCAGATCAACGCGTGGAATGAGCTTCCAAGTCAAGGCTGCCGATCACAAGCCATAAACCAGCACAGGTGAGCGTGTGTGTACACGCTGACACATCCATTTTAAAAATCAACGCTCTTCAAATCAAAACATTTTATCAGTATCACACAAACCCAAGTGTGTTTTCCCACCTCATCTTTCCTCAGAGATTGTTAACAACAAAAAATTATCTAGTCAATAGGCGGGACAGTCCCCACGTAACGCATTGCGTGCAAAACCAAGGAGGACCACACAACCCAGGCGTCAAGCACGTGGACTCGAACTATCCCCCCAAAGCAGGGGATGCAATCCTGATGTCATGTCAATTTAAGGAATACGATTCTGGAAAAATATGTGCTGTTGTGTGACAATGACAGCCAGCCTCGTTTGGGGAAACCCCGTGCGTGTTGAGGAACTGTCTTCAAGGCCCATTCTCCGGCATGGTTCTGCCTTTGCCTTCATTTTTCTCAACTTCATGTTGCCCGATTGGTTTCACAGGCTTAAAAATGTTAAACATCAAAAATGAGTTTCACTTAACGTGGTTGGAAGGGCTTTAAGAACTCTGGGATCTGTGCCTCTGAGCACAGGCTTTATCAGGAGGCCCCAGTCGCTGCTTCTTGAGAAAAGAGAGCGGTCCTGATTAAAGCCCAGTAACCCTGATTTCCAAAGGACACCTACCAAGCACGTATAGATTTCATTCATATAGGCTTTCTGCCCCAAACTCACAATTACTTACTTCTCAAAATCCCATCTAATATCCACGGTGATGGCACCGAGGGGATAAATATGAAAAATTAAATCTCAAACTAAACTATTTATTCAAGAATTCCACCTTGATTACTTTGGTTATTCTTCACAGGCGCTTAATTAACACGGCATCAGCATCTTTCCAGTGTCTGTGGCTGAACAGCAAACACTTTCCAGATGTTTTTCCACTTTACAAGGAAACAAAGAAGGCCTGAATTACTGTTTTTTTTCTTTTAATCAGAATTCTTTGACCCAACACTAAATAAATTTGATTTATATTACTAGAACAAAGCATTATATTTATGTGGAAATAAAAAGAACACTTGAGAAAAATGTTTACTAGCCTTACAAGTGCTGAAAATATCATGTATTTCTAAAGCAATCTCGTTTGTCATAAAGCATGACAGGAAATAACAACCCTTAAAATGGAAAATACTTAGTCAATATTAAACAATTTCCATTTCTAAAATAGCATTATGACAAAACACAACACCAAAGCAGAAACCCAGTATTCTCAAAGGAAACACACAGTCTGGGGCTGTGAGCCCGGACGAGCGGCACGGAAAGGCAGAGAAAGGGAACCTCACGGGGAACACCAGTGAGGCAGGCCAGGCGGGGCTACATCAGCTGTACGTGGATAGAAGGCCACTGGCCACCCAACCTCCTCCCCTTCCGGAAAACCGTATCCAATACAACCTAAGCTGCCTGACTGACGACACCAACATGTTAGCACATAATTTTAAAATACCTAAATTTGAGGAACACTATACCAATTCTCAGCTGTCCAGGCTTACTTAGAGACTGAATGGGTAAAAAAATTTAAAAAAAAAGATTCTATAATTCAATATGTCATTTAAGACAAATTTTAGAGTTGGTTTGTGAAGAAAGATGAAATCACATGGTTTAACAGGTCTAAAGTCATTTGGCGACTACCATAAAGCCAAGGAGGCTAGCGCTAGCAAGTATAACGAGAGAGTATTTACATAGTGTGACTACCTCCCATCACTCCATGAAATATTAATTACATAAAGAAAAAGTAACACTATAGGAGAAAAAGTGGGACACCACCTTAACCAAATAAAGTAACACCACCAATAAATGAGACCAACAGATATCACGTGACTCGATATCCTGCAGTGAGGAGGAACAGCACCACATATGATATTCCTGCCAAAATGATTAACCTGTATCTAATCATGAGGAAACGTCCACCAAACCAAAATGGAGGGACATCCTACAAAATAACTGGCCTCTACTCATCAAAAATACCAGAGAAGCAAAGACAAGTGAGGAATGATTCCAGATCATCGTGATTAAAGAGACACAACAAAATGCAATGAATTAGACCAGGAGAAAGAAGATTTCCTTTGCTATAAAAGAAATTAATGAGACATTTGGCAGATCTAAGCAAGATACATAAATGAATGGTAATGCAAACGTTAAGTACTAACATTTCAAGTATCTGGGTGAAGGGAAAATAGGAAATCTTTACAAATTTCACATGAAAAAGTCTGAAATTATTTCAGGCTAAAACATTTAAAAAAAATGCACTCAACTCTTAAAACTTTAGCATTACTAACTTCACCTAAAAAAACACAGAACCTTCAGTAAAGTTTCTCCGTGAATTTCCCCAACCAGGACCAGGTCCTGATAAACACAGAGAGGAAGGAAGAGCAGTTAGCCACGGAACAACCTGAGGCGCTGGGGCAGCGCTGCAGACAGGGCTGTCTGGCTGTTCCTCCTTCAGCAAGGCGGAACTCGGAGGAAATGTGCTGACCTGGGGTCCCTGGCCGAGTCCAGTCACCTTGCTATTTGGAAGAAATCACAAAATCACAACTCTTGGGTCTTCCAAGGTTAAGACTGGACAAGCAATGATAACAGGACACCAGTGTGAGGAGCCCTATGAGCTTTCGGGGAGCAAGGAGAAGTCCAGAGCCTTCCTGCACACACTCGCCCACACAGCCCACACTCCGGTGGTCTTTACTACGTGTCTGCCTTTAGCTTTTCTAGAGCTATCTCGACAGCTCAGAGGCCAGCCACGCGCTGACGGTGCCAGCATCTGCTGGACAGCAAACAATAACCAACACCAGAATTGTAAAGGGATTCCAAAGAAAGGCGGTCAAACATAAAATAGAGCAAATTATACCAAGAATATAGATCTGATTTCCAAATTTTGGGGTGTTCACCCAGAAATGTCAGAGAATGGTGGGGAGGGAAAGGCAGGTGGGGTTGGAAGGATAAGCCAAGGTGGGCACAGGAAGTCAGACTGGGGACAGTGATAAGCGACTCAAGGTCTAAGTGGATTTTCAGATACTGAAAAATATACAGGCAGCAACACCAAGTACTGGTCTTAAGCAGGGGGTTTGGAAGTTTCTGGCAGCCTGCTCTGAATATTCCTGGATCAGGAGACTGGATCAATATTCCACTGGTAATCAAGTATTCCACATTGTCCCACATGTCCCGACTCAGCCAGCCCCACATGTTATGTCCCTTCTCAACAGTCTCTTGACACTTCTTGGTCAACTCTCCCCAAATTGAAGATGAGATCTGTACTACCGACATACTGTGCTATCCTGTGTATACTCGCAAGCTGGTCTGGAAACAGACCGAGTACTTCTAGCAGCACCTCCAGGGAAAAGTAAGTTGCAAGTATCAAAACGCCTGGAACATTATCCCTACGTGCTAAAAAACAGTAAGTTCAAACAGAATTTTAAAGATGATCTTTAGCACATAGTTAATTCACAGAAATAAAAGGCAAGATAGCTATCAAACCGAAGGAGTCAGTATAATAATCACCAATGCTACAGAGTTTGTAGGATCATTCAAGACACTATCAAATTCATCTTATTAGAATGGAATACCTATTTTTTTCTATTTTAAAATAGAGTAATATGATGCTATTCAATGAATGGTATAATCAATAAAATCAAAATATGACTTAAGATGAAAAAGAGAACAAAGTCAAACTGAAAGTACATCTATCATAGCGGGAAAGGAAAAAATGGATCGTCTAAGAAAAGAACACTGAAAAATTTTTAACCGTCACTTTATTTTTTAAAAGGCCACATATTTGCCATTTATGCTGATACTTATCTATGTACCAAACTCAATCCTACAGTTTTAGAATTTCTGTTAGATTAGCATTAATAAATACACATACACATATTATTCACAGAGGTATTTAAGGTGGCAACTGATTTTAAAAGGCCTAAGAAAAAAAGAGAATTTATAAATCCCTAATTCTCACTTCTAATCCCTAATTCTCAATTCCCTACATAAAAATATAAGCCTCACAGCAGCCACAAGCAAAACAAACTAACAGCATCAATGGCAGGATTTCTGACATGCGATGATAGGAAGGTGGGCAAATATTTGCAGAGAAAATTTACTAAAGTAGTAATTTCATCACTAGTCTCAGTTTAGAAAAATGCTCACCCCGTAAGAAAGGACAGGGCACGTGGCCACAGGCTGCACAGACGAGCGGTGACGCTCTTGCCATCTGACACCAAGGACACTTGGAGCTTACAAACAAGGTGAGGAAGGCAGGGACATGCTAAAGGGGGAAACTGTGGTGAAGCTTTTTCCCTAGAAAGGACAAAAAAGAATTATGAAACTATGGTAACAACAAAACACAAGGCCTACACGGACAGTATCTTGCAGTGGCCAGCAGCAATTCCCAGTGGGCGGATTATCCCTCCCAGAGGACACAAGATGGAATTTTCAGGAGCCTTTTTCTGGAAAAAGGGCACTCACTCTATTTGTTAGCATTATACTATAGGTCTTTAAAAAGGCTGAAAAATCTTGAGGGGGAGGCACAGTAAGAAAGCATTTTGGGGAGCAAGGGTAAGCAAACGCTGAGAGAAGTAACATTTGAACACATCGCTGCCCTCAGGGAGAGTCAAAGATGCAAACAGAAGAAGAAAGCTAATCAAACCTGTAAAAAGCTCTCTGAACTAGCCGAAATAGAATCTCAGTCAAGGATTACCTCCAGCACAAGCCTTAGACCAGAGTAAATTTAAAAGATTATCAAGACAGAAATTAAACCCAGCATTTTGAAATAAATGGTAGATTAAGAGGGAGGAAAGGGGCAGAAAGGAAAATCTTAGGTCAAATAACCAAATAATGAAGCTACTCATGATCATAAAAAGAATGAACACTCATTTCAGGAAATCTGGAAATACAAAAAGCCCAGCCTTAGTTTGACTCACCTCGCGCGTGGCTAACTGGTCACTGAGCTCCTCGGCCTTCTCGATGTCCCACTCACCCACTGCCTGGTCGACACTCTTCTCAAGGCCAGACTAGAAAGAAAAGAAACCTGAATGTTAAGGACAGGAAAGAAAAGCAAACCAACATTTGCTGGCAGAGACCAGGAATCAGAATGACACAAACTCAGAGCCCTGGTGGTGCCCAGTGGAGCTGGCAGTACTCCAGCCGTGAGGTAGCACAGGGAACTTGGCTTATCCAAGGTCCTGTCACTTCCTGAACTAAGTAAAAGGAGGGGCAAAGCCAGATTCTGTGCTTCCAAGGCCTGTGCTTTCCCTTAATAACAGTAATAGTCAGAAATCACGGCATGTGTATTATGAGGAGGACCCAGGTTTAGCACTACAATAGAACTTAATTCATCCTTTGAACAAGTCCATGAGAAAATGCTGCTCTCTGTTTCGAAGGTATGTAAAGAGAGGCCTCTGCCCACACACTCAGCCAAAGTCAGAGGCTGTAAGTGCTAAGGTGTCCTGTGAATCCTGCATTCCCAACCATTTTCCTTGGCCCCTTCTCTCCACCACCCCTGCCTGCGGCCTCAGACTTCCTGTCAACAGCCCCTCTTGTGACTAGGGATATTAAGTTAGACATTAAACATGGGAGGAAAGTTACATATAAGAATTTTATTTTTCTATGGAAATGCTTTCATTTACGAACTGAAGATACTTCAGGAAGTCATAATTCAAATTTTTAGGATTATCAGAGTAAGAAGGGAAAATTCCCTATTTATGGAAAGATGCTTGCATTTAAGTAAATGCGTTTGAGCTTGTGGAGCATTGTGGAAGCTTTTACCACAAAAGACAAAATGTTTTAAATGCTCTCATATACATTTCTTACAGGAAAACTGTATCCTAACAAGGGCTTGCCTCGTGGTCCTTTAACTTCCACGCTCTCAGGTCCTTATCCAATAAAAGAAGCCTGAGAAGTTTTCTTCCATCAGTCTATCGCTGATTATAGTGGTCCACGAAGATAAATTCTGTTCCTATATAGCATTTGTTGAAATGAGACTTAAAAAATGCACATGATTTGCCTCAAAAGATTTTGAAGCACCGGAGGATGTCACCGATGTCTGTGTACAAAGATTTTCACAACCCCTCACCCTACTTGAGGATCTGAGACAAGAAATTCTTTCTTCTTGCTTCCAGCATAGCTTGAGACCTTCATTCAAGAACATCTCACAACCTCTGACCCCAGGCCATGTGTCATTTCCCCATTATGCTCTGTCACCATCTACCCGTCTCCTGAAATGTCCCTCTCAGGCATGTCTGAAGAATGCCTCCTCGTGGCCAACATCCCTCATCTTCATCTCTAACTCTACCACCTCAGTGGTCGGTGCTCCAGGCTGATGCCACCCTGAGGGTGACGTGCTGACCGTTCTAGTGAGTGAAACATCTGACTCCATCAAGATCTCCATCTCCACCTGCTTGCTAGTGATCTTCATATGTAGTCTTTTAAGTAGAGTTTTCAAATTTTTATTCTCCAAAAACAAACTCATCAGTTTGTGCCTGCTTCTCTTTCACCCATTTAGTCACCCCACTAGAATCTTCAATGCCTCCAATGCTTATTTTAATTCTGTTTCTGTAGTCTCTCCTTTCTCTCTTCTGTACTTCTTCAGGGTCTCAAAACCTCTTGTTTAGAACAGTATGACCATCTTTAACTGGTCTTCTGTCTTCCTAAAGCAGACACGATGGCCTTAACCAGCTTAAACACTACGACTTTACTCCTTGTGGCGAGCACCCAAATGATTTCACATTAGGGGCCCCAATTGCATCTCAGTCATACCTCATGCACCGCTCTACTCCAGTGTCTGGCCACATTCACCACTTTCTCAATGTCTCTGAGCCTCTGATTTGTTTCCAACGAAACCTTAGTCATCCTTCTAAGTCTCATGTCAAATGCTGCCTTCTCTACCAGGCAAGTTTCCTCATCCCTGCGCACCCACACCTCCCATGCCTACTGCCTAACTGCTGATCTGTGCTTCCTGCCCAGTGCTGCCACCTCACATCTCCCTTCAGCACATCTGACACCTACAGTGAGCCATCTGTGTCTCCCCTCTGGGGGTCTACGCTCACTGAGAACAGACAATAGTGTGTCTGAGTCTAGCCCAGTTCTCGGGAGTTGGCAGCCACGGCCTGTGTGACAGAGGTCATGTCCGCAGCGTCAGAATCTGTGGCTGCACGGGTGCTGGCAGGACCCCTCAAATGAGGACATGCCCTAGGACATGTCCACTGCTTCAAGAGGCTTCTGAGAGAATGCCGCAACAGTAAATTTAGGGTAATAGTATCGCTATGGGTAAAAAGAGTCACAATTTTTGTACTGAACAATATACCAGTCTCTCCACCAACACATCCCCATGGAAAGCTCCTTCTCTACCTTGAGATTCCAGGGCTTAGAACAGTACCTGCACCGGGAACTTTTTATGTATTATTTATCTTTACAGTAAAAATAAACTATTCTAATACACGGTGATATTAGGTATCTCCTCAATGCCACTAAGATAGATGAAAACAAAACATCAACATCAGACTTCAATTTCCCTGGCCCGCCGATCCCGGGGCAGCCCGGAATCTCCCATCCTCGTCCCAACAAGCTGGTCACTAATGGCCTCCATTCTTGAACCTGTCCTGTTTATTCACACACAACTGTCTTGTTTCTGTCCAGTTTGCTAAGCTTTCTGAGATTATATAACACCTGTGTGCCTCATTCCTGTACTCCAGGACCGAGCACAGTAGCCACAGATCAGTGTGTAAAGAGGAACCAATCAATTTTGACCACCGATACCCGTGAGTGGTCTGCCTCTCAAGTCTTTGGGCGGCCTCAACTTGCCAATGTAACTTCCGCTGGAGCCATGGCTTCTATTATCACAAAGGGGGCAACAGCAATGTCCCCTCTTCTAGAAACTTGTATGAACTTTTATACTTTTCACATAAAAATAAACCAGCTAAAACTACAAATCTATGTCTCACTATCAACCAACTCTCATTCCTCTCACCGCTCAGAGCAGCCTCTGATGGCACTGACATCACACAGAGCACTGGACTAGCAGTCAGGAAATGTGGCTACGGCTCCAGGCAAAAGAGGCACTTAATTCATAAGCCAAATTTCCTTAAAGAAGTGAGAGGGTTGGTCTGGACAACCAAAGCTCTCTCTGAGAAATGAAAGCCTAGAATTTTACTTAAATGTCCACTTTTGTTTTTAGCTCTTTTAATTTAAAGGGTTTTTGTTTTGTATTTTTAATTTTCGACAAAGTTGCACTTTTATATCTGTTTCTTTTTTTCCCCTTTTCAGGGGAAGAGGGCAATTTATTTAAGTGAAAAATAATAGTTCTTTTGGCTCCAAAAAAATTCTGGCTCCCTACACATTCAAAATGCTCACATTAATAAAAACGTAACCGTGAGTGAGACATTCCCATCTCCCTAGGACCACACATTAGGAGCAGCTCAGAAAGAGCACGGCTGGTGAGGCCAGACTTGGGGTCAAGCCCCAGCTCCTCTGCTTACTCGCCAAGCAGCCCTGGGTGAGTTGCTGAACCTCCAGAGCCCCAGTTATTTCACCTGCAGAATGAGAACAGCGCCACATGCTCTGCAAGGTGGTGCCGAAGATCCAAGAAATGTAGTAAAATAACCAGGTTAAGTTCTTAGAATTTAACAAACACATTGTTCAAATCACGTTTTGCAAATATGAGGATGCCATTAGGAAGAGGAGACAGCACTACACGGCTGCAGACCTCATCACAGTCACAGGCTCGGGCCGGAAAGTCAACTTTGACTAAGGAGACGCGTAATCTGAGTGCCGGTTTTAATTTAGACCCCAGGATAACCTTTTCTGGAATGAGTGTGGCCTTCATACCACAGAGGTGACAGCGGGGACAGCAGCAAGGCTGGCACTCTTCAGGGCCACAGTGTGGTTCTAAGATGCCTTTGGCAGGGATCAGAATTGAGAATGAGCTCTACCCCAACACAAACTTAGGGGTGGCAATTTGGCCACAGGTGGAAAATTATCTAAGGCCAGCACTATTAGCAGGTTTCCACGAGGCAATAAGTAACCTCCAATGAAGAGTTTAGCTGCAGATGGAAAGAAAGCCAGTTCCACAAGCACCTAAGAAATGCGTGGGTCTTAGGTTTAACATCACGGACCAGCCACCCACCTGTGCATTTATAGGGTATCTTTCAATACAGGCTAAAGCTCCACAAGTTAAACTGTGCCACAATATATTTCTGCAGAAATTTTGCTACTAAATATTTATTCAGATAGTATGTTCAATGTTTGAGGCTTAACACAAAACAGTCACCCACTAAAGCTTGTTGTACAACTATAATTAGACTACATAAGAAAAAGGGGGGCTAAGATTAGAATTGTTTTCCTTTTTGTAAGAAAAAAAATTATACCTACTTAAATTATTTAAGGCAGAGGTAAGTAAAAACACACTACTTCAGAAAAACCTACATCCAAAGGACTTGTGTTAAAGTCTCACTTGACTTCTTACCTGTTCTGTTTATTTCCTTAGACAAACCACACTGGGTTTCGGTTTCTTCACCTAGATCACGAGGATAACGCCGGCCCCCCCATGCACCCCACGGGGACCACGTCGGGATCAGGAGATAATGCTTTACAATCGACACCAGGGAAGCTTCATGGTACCACTACCCGCCCACTCTCCCCAGCCCCGCTCCCACAAGCCCCCACCCTTCTCCCCTCCTCCCTGGCCTCTCATCCTCAATCTGATCCGTATATTGGCATTCCATAGAAGATTCTGGCTGGAAAAAGCATTCTGCTTTAAAAAAAAAAAAAGTTTAAAGAAAACTATACTATACACTAGCAGTTTACTCTCACAAACAACTACAAAAATCATCAAAAACATGTGAATTAATGTAACAATTGTTAAAAGTTCTTCTGGTTTTCATGCTAACAAGTATCCACTAAGTATAAATAAAACTAATGACTGCTGACTAACCAAACTGATTCAACTACAGAATGCTTGAGACATTTATGATACTAAGGAATGCAATTTATTCTTAAGAAATTCCCAAATAGATTTCAAATAATTTATGTTATGATTACAGAATTATTATTAAGTCCCAGAACTGCTGCCAGAAACACAACTGTAGCTGTGTATAATACAAGGAACACTTTGAAACAGCTTTTGGATATCAGGAAGATTACATTTTAAAGATCTAAGCCTCTCTGCACTGTTGGGAAGCAGGTGACAGCAAGCTGGAAATACTCGCCTGTGGCTGACAAGTTTTAGTTGGCAGTGTTCCAAAGAAGTGAGGAGAAAGCAAAAAGATTGTACAATGACACAAATGAAGAAGTTAGTTTTGTTTTACTATTCTTGAGGGTTGAATGATTATAGAATAAGGTGCTGAGATATGGTAGAGGATCAGTCTCTGCTCCAGAAAAATGAAGTTACAGACTAGAAACGCACGCTAGCTTTGTCCAAACAGCCATCACACATTTTCACAATCCTCTTTTGACTTCTTGAGCAGTAGCCATTACCTGCTGGACTTAAAGTTTATTCTTAGCTTTTATCTTCGTGCCTCCCATGTGACATTCTTTAATGTCTACTTACTCTGCTGGAGTCACAGTGGAGACATTAGCATGACAGCAGAAGGGGTGCATGCAAAACATCAATCCCATACCAAAAGAATGAGCATAAACCTGCTGGTACACAATTATGACCCACCAAGAGAAAATGAAATACAGCATTACTACATGCTCCCTTTCCTTTTACCCTTACAATCCCCCCACACACACACCCACCCCCAGGACTTTCTCACTTTTATTTATTTTTTAAATAAATATTTTATTTTTGTTATTCGTATCTTTTACATTATTGTGTGTTCCCCATAGGTTACCCACCACCTGTTCACCCGTGGAGCCATCCCCATAGTCCTCCGTGCTCCCCTCTTCCCCCCTCTTGAGCCCATACCCTCCTCTCCTTCCCTGCTGAATGTCGCTTTCTTATTTGCCTCCCCTATATTTCTGTTATAAGTGAAACCATTCAATATTTTTCTCTTTCTTTCTGGCTTATTTCACTGATCATGATCCCTTCTAGATCCATCCATGTTGTTGCGAATTGCATGTGTTTGTCTTTTTGAATGCTGAATAGTATTCCATTGTGTATATGTACCACATCTTCTTGATCCAATCATCTATTTTTGGGCATCTGGGTTGTTTCCACACCTTAGCTATTGTAAACAGTGCTGCAATAAACATGCCAGTGCATGTATCCTTTTGGATTAGTGTTTTTGTGTCCTTTGTTACCCTTACAATTAATTGTACAATATTAAGTGCTCGCAAAATCCTGTGCAGACACAAGCCTGGCCAGCATCAGTTTCCAAGCTTAGAAGATTGCTATGACTTCAGTCAGTTATCAGTCATATAGAGGAATAGCTGCTGTTCAGAAAATCCAAACTAATAAAATAGATCAGGGGTGATATTACAAAAACATTTACAGTGGTCTTCACTTAAAGAGAAATCTCATTCTAAAACTGGTGTTTGATTTATAATTTTTTTCTAGAATATGTTCAATATACAATTGAAACAAAGAGCGGTTCCTAAACACTGAGTTTAGGAATGCTAGCATTCTTTCTTAAAGTTATCCCGCACAAATTTCAAATTCTAGACTATGACTAGTTATACTCTGCCGGTAACAAGATGGTACAATGCCACGTAAGTAGGATAATACTAAAATTTGCAAACAAATATACTACAAGAAAAACTCAAAATTTCTACTTTGAGAATGGCTAAATCAATTTCATGGCTATAACTTAACTAAGAAACAACTTAGATATTCTGAAGTCAACATAGTAAGAAGAAAACATAATAAACACTATAAATAATTGAAGATCAAAGACCATACAACTCACAAGAACAACCTGAAGGATGCTTTTTCAGAAAGTCTCCAGAACTGGCCACAACTGTTTCACTGGGCTGATCTAGTCTCATGACTGAAAGACAAGATTGGTTCTATAAATAACTGAAGAACTCAACTTCTCAACTGTCCAGTTTCTTGAGAGGTTCCAAAGACAAGACTACAGGGAAACAGAAATCTGCCACTGAAAATATCTTTTTGGCAAGAGATTTATCTCACAGGAAGGGTTCCTAAGGTTGCTGAATGGAGGTGGCTTTTAATATTTATCTGTAAACTCTGTAAGAGCCGCTTCCAGAAGACCTAATCTTATCTCTTTTCAATGGAGGGGACAGAACTAAATCTGTATGTCTTGTTTTCTGTACCTTTCCAATGAACACAATAACAGAATTAATTTCATTCCCATTCTTGAGGGGCACAGGACAGAGGTCATTTTTCTTAAGATTACATTTGAAATATAGTAGATATTTAAAATAACAGGTATTTTAGTAAAATTGGAATTAACAAGCTCACATTCTGTTGCGTCAGTTCCTTTATACAAGTGCCCTGATGACACAGGACCATTCAGAGATGGCGTAAAATCAGAAGTTTTCACAACAAATAACGATCAAACAGACTTACTCTCTCCCAGGTCCACAGGAGGTACACATAATGCTATCATTAATACTGTCAAATTCCCTCCTGTGGAGAACTAATAACCACCCCTTACCTCTGAGGACAACCCAGCCAGCAGCGGAGACGCGAATACAGCAACCAGCCAGGGCCGCCTTCCCCACTGCTGCCTCGCCCTGGTGCTCCTGAGCATGCCTGCCATAGTCCAGAGCGCCCCCCTCACAAGCCCACCAGAATCACAAGGGTCAAGAGCACGGCAATTACACCTTCACAAACTTGCCAGCCCCTCTGGCAGTGAAGTTAGAGAACTGAGAATGGCGTGATAAAAGCTTGGGTTGGAGTTTCAACTCCAGCAGTGGTCTTTTTTGTAAGAAATTCAGCATTTCTGTCCTGCTTGAACATTTATAAAAAGAAGAGCGCTCATTAGCAGTAATCAGTTGTGACAGAAAGTTCAATTCCCCTCTGTTCAAGAACAAGGTTGAAAGCACAGACACAAGAATAAAATAGAATCTAAGAAAAACGACCTCTGTCCTGTGCCCCTCAAGAATGAGAACCAATCAGGAGGGACTTTGTAACTGGGAGCTAGAATACTTGCACGAGGCTGCGCCTTTTCTCAGGACCATGAGATGGATCAGTAGTCACAGAACTGGACCCAACTGAGTGTCATGCGGGGAGAGGGGAAAAGGCAGGAGTGCTGGGTGCACGGGGAGACGTTCTGGGAACTATCATGGACACTCCGCCTCAACTCCTGACATGCCTGTCCCCCAAGTAAAAGGGAAGTCCTCCCTAGAGAAAAAGGTGTTCTTTATTTTTTTATTTTTTTAAAGGACAGGTTTTTTTTTTTTTAAAGATTTATTTATTTATGCATACAAGTGGGGTACGGGCCAGAGGTGTGGGGCAGCGAGAGGGTTCACCAGAGACAGAGTGGGGAGCAGAACAGGCAGACTGACGGAAACACACTGCTGAGGAGAGCAGCGGGCGAGGCAGGAGAGGTCTGCAGCGCCATGTGGGACTCTCCCCGGCCGGGTGTCCAACTCGCGTTGCTGCTGCAGACAGCTCCACAGCGCAGTGCTTAACAGCCACGCCACCAGAGAGGCCCCATGTTCTTTATTTTTTTAACAAATTTGCCCTTCTCCATTGCTCATCAAGAAATGGTCTATTAAAACAAACCTGGGTTCTCAATTTCTGGATTTTGGTCATCAAGCAAAAGGACCCTCACTTCAAGGGGATTCAGTCACAAGATGACAAGATATTTTAGTAAAGTTGGAATTAACAAGCTCTCATTCAGCTCAGTGTCAGTCCCTTTATGCATGTTCCCTGACGACACAGGACCAGCCAGACATGGGTTTAAAATCAGAAGTTTTCACAGGAAATAGCAATCAGTCAGAAAATGGTAACGGCCTCTAAGTGCAGCGAGAGTTCACAGCAGAGCCACAATATACATGGCCCCTGTGCTTCTGGCCTAGAGTTCAGCGTTCAGTTTTCATCCCCTCAGAGTCCCCTCAGAGTCGGACATTTCCCAGTGTCAGTATGTAAGTTACTCATTCAAATCTTTACTCAGCATCACCTCTGGAATGGTGACTCCCAAACATGGATCTCAAGCTTGGCCTCTCTTCTAAGCACCTGCCTCCCAGCCTACTCTGTTCCCGCTTGCCAGGGTAGCTCATGCTCCCAAATGAACTTTGGCTAGCTCCACTATACATCCTCTCCCTCTAAGCTTCCTCATCTTCCTAATGAGGATCGTTAGTGGCAACACTGCTCAAGGCAGAAGCCTTGAATGACTCCCTCCCCCTCCTCCTGCCCGAGTCCCCCGCTCACAAGCCACCCAGGGCCACACTGTCCATTCCACTTCCAGGATCTACCTCAAATCCATCCACCCTTCTCCATCTCCAGCTGCACCTTCTTGGTCAAGCCACCATTATCTCATGCCTAAGAGAATCTCTTCACAGTTCCTGTCTCATCTGCTTTCACAAACTCCACAGTCCTTTCTCCACAGAAGAGCCAGGGCAACCTTCTTAAATGCACATTAGATCATGGTACTCCCTTGACTTAAAACCCCAAAATGACACTCGACTGCATTACGACTAAACCCTAATTCTCACTGCCTTCCAATCTCCCCTGGAGTCACTCTCCTCCTCACTGACTCCAGACTGACCAACTGACAGTAAACAAGTGTGTCTGGACAACTCTGATTCCCTAGGACCTTCCCCAGCTAGGGCCCCTGCACTAGTGTTCTTGACACAGACAGAGGATTCCTTCCCCTCCTACAGGTCTCGGTGACATGGCATCTTCCAAGGAAGGCCTCCCCAATCCATACAACAAATGGCATCCCCATTTTAATTTCTTCACAACATCTTGTTCATATCCTAAACAATTTTATAATGATATCCAACTACATATTTACTTATTTATCTAGTATACTGTTTGGCATACAATAGGCATTTTAACTTTTTCACAGAATGGATGAATAAGGAGAAACACCTTAGATAAAGCTAATCACAAACATTTCCCATTGGCTAATGTAAGATGCAATTAGAAAATATCTTACCTTCTCAACTTTTTTCTTTTTAACAGGGGGATCAAATCTATCATTAATTCCAAAGTACTGAGTAAGTTCCTTCCACTGGGTTTCACTAGAGGTCTGTGCACTGTAAGAAGACAGACAATAACTCATGTTTGACACAAAAAGCACTCATTTTTATTTTTACCATTTTTAATTGGTTATTACAATTTCATTACAAGAACAGTCCTTATGTTTGAACTTTATAAGTTCTTTATACAAGTTCTATAGTATCTCCAGAATAGGAAAAGATTTTAAATCCCACCTACCTATGAAAGTCTTCTTCATCCTTCAAGTTACCTGTAAAGAATTCAGTGTCAATACCTAAGTATTCTGTTATTACTTCAAAATTATGTTTATTAAAAATTGAGAACTCAGTCAAAATTTAACAGCACTATTAATGATCTGAATGAAAACAAAACACCTTTTTTGGAGCGTTTTCTTTTTTTCCCTCTGACTCTTGAAGTTGAGGTTTTCTGTTCAGAATGTCTTTTATGCAGCTCCTGAAATTTCTAGGTAAAAGTAAAAAAAAGTAAAAATTAGACAGAGAGAAGTAGTATTTTCATACATGTGAAATATCAACTGAATGTAGTTGTGTTCTTGGGATATCCTATTTTCCAAGACACATTCACAACTAATTTTTTATGTGCATTTATTTCTAAATAAGTCATCTGACAATTTGGAAGTAAAATTCAGTAGCACATAAAGATAACAAAGAGATAAAATTAAGATAGGAAATGCCCCGAGTATCAAGTTAGGCAAAGTAGTTAATCGTACTAAGTGGTTTATCCACCCTCTTTTTCAGAAAAACTAATCAAAACAAAGCTGAAGGAAGGTATTCGAGGAGCCAAGGGGCTGAGGACTGTCCCCCCAGAGTATTGAAAGCATCCTCGGTCAATATTTGCTATCACCTCTGACCAGGATACTCTTTCTGGGCACACGTGAGCATGCACAAGTTCACAAGCACAGACTTTAACAAGAGCACATCAGAAAACCTACATTCCACATATTTAAGGGAATTCCAGAAGGACATTCTTCATAAGCATTTACATTTGCTTCTGCTTCAGGTTTTGGCCCATCTCTAGGGAGGCCCGCTTTTGTAGGGGGCCCATCTTCTTTCTCTCCCTGTAAGTTAAGTCCAGAGTTCTCTAGTGTGGCTTCATCTTCAGAATTCAACTCAGCATCATGTTCACTGAGGCCAGGAGGTAGCAGCCCACTCCACATGTTTTCTTCTACAGGGAGAAGGGTGAATTCAGACACATAAAATCACCATGGGAGGAAATTCTAGAGCACTGAAAGCATCCGCGGATTCTAGCAGTCATGCCAATGGTCTGGGGACAGACCATCTACATTCATTTCAAATCTGAAATGGGATGCACCCTCCATATTAAATAACTAAAATCTTTACTTATGTAAGAAAAAGGCAATTATGGTGTTTTTTTTTTTTCAAGCGTCTTCCAGATGAGTGACTTAAATTGGACCTCTAACATACAGATAATTTCTTTTTAAAAATAAAAATATGGCAAAAGCATTCAATGCACAAGAATATTAAGAAACGAACAATATACATGGCAGACAATTTAAGGATTGTAATACTATATTTTAAGCTATAACAATTAATGAAGAAAATTAAGTCGAATGTTTCACTCACATTTGAATGTGTCAAACTAAAGAGCAGGAAAAGAATTATTCAAAGGAAAATGTTTAAACTGTGTGAGGAGCTTGAAGAAAGTGGTAGTAAAAAAGAATATTCTAAGCTTTAAATTTAATACTGTTCACCAAATAATGCTAAATGGAGTGTAATCCTAACAATTTAACAAAGAAAAATGTATAACTGACTTGAAGAACAATACTGTATGTGAGAAAGTAATGTTCAAGTTCAGGATAATGCTAACATTAATAAAAATGATATTTAAAAATTAGCATTGTAATTGTTTGCTAAAATTAAGAGAATTTAGTACATTTTCACTATTGATTTCATGGCACAGTCTATCAGCAAATATACTGGGCCGAACCTAGTTGGTTCAAAAGATATCTAAAGTAGAGATGTCTGTTACACTAAGCATCAGTTACTGCCCATCTGAGGGAGAAACGATGGGATTTTTTTGCACTAAGCTTTCTGCCCCAAGATGAACCTGGTAAGGGAACCACCACCATTCTCTGCGACAAAGGCATCAGAGGATTTTGCGTTACTCAAGAGATTCCTGAGACCTCCTCCCAGGTGAGAGCTTACTTTCTAGGTCAGCTCAGCAGTCGCCTACTTAGAATACCTGAAACATCTTCACCAAAATATTCCCTTGGCTTTTAAGAGGAGGCACTCTGACATTTAACTATTCCATCTGGAATCCTGACTTTACAGACCAGGGGTCTGAGGAAGTCACTCTTAACGTCGCTGACCCTCAGTTTTTTTTCATCTGGAATGCAGGGATAATCATACTACATACAGGGTTACTTCAAGGAGTGGATGAGATAAGCCAAGAAACACTGCTAAATTCTCTTTGCTATTATTTCTACAGCCGTGCATTGCATTTTTGTGATTTCTATTACGGGCGTCAGAAATAGACACTTCTAATGTCAGAGGTGTATTCACTTAGCAACTGATGCAAATCCTTCTCCCTGGATTTCCACAGTTTGACACTTGACTATCTATAAAATTGTTGGTGCCTGGTTTTCTGAATGGAACAGTAAAACCAGAACCAAATCACCAGGTCCAATTCAGAACCAATTTGTATTCTATTGTTTAGAGAAGACCCAAATTACAAAAGATCTGGACCCAATAAACCCTGGATCCCTCCCTAAACCTGGCCTGAGGATTTTAAAAGTTGGAATAGGGGTCTCTTGAGATACTTCTGCACTGTAGAGGACAGCTTGTAAAATCTGCCAATAATGAAAAGTAGATTCTATGCTATTATAAAGATTTTTCTCCTATTCAGAGCAGCAGGAGGAATGGTAATGAGGTCCAGCAATTTTGCCACTGGGGTGTGTGTATGTGTATATAGGCTCATTATCCATTTCAGGCCCTAAGGATAGTAATAAATTTCAGCCTCAGCTTTCTTGGCAAAATTTAGGCTCCATGTTTGAAACCTCTGCTTCTCTTCCCTGTTCGAGGCATCTTTCACATGCCCACCGTATGCCAGGCTCTCCTCAAGAAATGGGAACAGCAGTACACAAAACAGGCAAAAATGCCTAACCTTGAGGCACCAACGTTCCACACACGTGGCCAGCTTCTGTCCATCAGCAGCCCAGTGCCCCTCAGCCCAGCCTGTGGCTGCTCGTGACAGGCAGGTGCTTCTAAGAGGGGCCTGGTCCGTGGAACCAACGCTGCAATATCCTTGCAAGATGAGCTGTGCTCAGGCACTAGAGGGGTAATCTCAATTGCATGGGACAGACCCACTTCCCATCAGCCCTCAAGCAGTTACCCACAGTGGCTGGCCTTTCAGACTTCCTCAAAATCATAAATGTTTAGCTTTTGTTGATGGAGCATTAAGAATTGTCTTCAGTGTGGAACTGGTTGGTGTGATCAATTCCTGTGTGTGCCCATAGAAAAAGGGGGAAAAATACATGAAAAAAGTAGACTCTACCCCTAAATCCATGGAATAGGGAGAAATTCAGAAAAGGTATGTTTCTGAACAAAGTTGTCGAGCATCTTTAAAGTGAGGTGGCATTCTCCTGTAACTGCCAATAAGTAAAACAAAAGGAGTGCCAAACAGAACTCTCTGGGCACCTGCAGAGTGGAGCTGCCCACACGAGCAGTCAATGTGGAATAGCTGCTTGCTTTGGGCTCCTGTTCAGAAACACCATCCTGCTGTATTCATAGCCTCTCCTTCATTTCCAGCTCTAGAGGATGCCCTATTTCCTTGACGGTGTCTCTCCTCCCATGCTTTTCAGTGTCCTCCGTTATTTTACAGATCATTCCAAATTACCCTTTAAATGAAACACTGAAACACTGACTCAGTCAGAAGAGATACGGTATTACAGAATTAGAAACTAGTTTTTTTAGTGTAGATTATAGTCAGAGCTACAGTCCATGTATTCACTCATAAGCTTTCCTTTTTTAGCCTGTAACTCAAATTTTTAATCTAATCATTTCAACCCCAAAGAAGATGTAAATGATTCAGATTCAGAATCCTTTTTTCTCCATGATTTTGAATATCGCTTTCATTCTATGTACCTTTTACCTCTAGAGTTTATATTTAGTCCCTTCCCCAATTATTCTACAGAAAAATTCTGTGTATACTCCACAGAACACAGCTTTAGTCCCTGGCTGACGCTATTCACTATAAACTGAAAATATTTATGTACCGTCCTAATTTGAATGGCTGAGTTTTCTTTTGCCCTTGAAGACCAACCAGTCACTATTCAGCGCACTTGGGCACAGGGCAGTGTATCAGGAACATGACGCAGTTCAGCAATTCCTAATCTAAAGTTTTCAGTTTTATGAAGCCAGTGCTGCAGCTCTCTAAGCTAATTTCAATATTCAAAGTGGGTAACATTTTATTTTTCCTCAAACAACTTCAGCCACCTTTCAGTGAGGAGACAAACTCAATGAAGCATTATTCTTCACTATATATTGGTTCACCTGAGGCTCTGAATGGTACTCTTTTTGTACATTAAAAAAAAAATTTTATAAATTAGTGGACACAAACTTTCAGAATATAGCATCCTTGAAGATATCAAACTGTAATAAAAGGCATTCTAAGATGTGAAAGGAAACGGATCCACTGAAATAGAAGGTAGGAAAAACACTTTTCAGAGTCAAAAGCTGAGTTTCTAGTCCTGAACCATGTTTTTGTGAGTAGGCCCCTGTGCCTATCTGCTCTTTATCCTTAAGCTATCAGATGATCTCTGAGATGTCTTGCAGTCTAAAATGTTTCTTTATGAATCATAGTATTACATGTGCCCAAATACCCAGAGTCACCTTGTTCTTCGCTGTAATAGTCCACTCTCTCCCAGTCAGACACAATAGTGACTGAGCCCCAATACTTCAGTAAAATATCTATTGGAGATAAGGTTTCTCTCCTCAACCTAGCCACAGCAACCAGCACTACTAGTTTACAGTAAGATTCTGCATTTCAGATAGGACACCTAACAGATGCTCTGAAGAAAGCGAAGAAAACATCAGCTATGAGAGAAGAACTAGAACCAGTAAAACAATACAGGTCACTGTTATGTAAGGCAAACAAACAATGTGACAGGCACTTATTTACCACTAATCCTCATGTCAGCCCTTCCACTAGTAATTACTATCTAAACTCCTTTTACAGATGAGTTAACTCGGCTAATGCATTGTGATCTGCTTATTTTACAAAAATAGAACCCCATTTCTTCAAATTATAAACTCTTAGAAGGCAGTGTTTTAAGGGGTAATATTGATATTTGGAGACAAAGATTTGAGAGTAGGTCTGAAGAATGACTACAACCTGTATCTTCAGACTTATTAAAAATTGATTAAGGATTTTTTCCCTCACTTTTTAAGTGCAGAAAGCTATGTAAGATATACTAAAATGCAATCATTAAAGCTACATTTAAAGGTTTGGGTAATTACGTTACATTTTCTGGAAGACTAGGTAACTGCTTATAACGGAAACTCAAAAGATATAATCTGCACAGTACAATGGATAAAGGTCTCCCTTCTCTAATATTCCAAAGTTTCAATTCCCTTTTCACCAAATGAAGCTGTCTTATTTCCCATATTTTGTATTCAATTAGAAATTACAGAAATCTGAACTTTATCTGATTTGAAATTAATCTTACTTGCATAAAATTGATCTACCACCACCCAGCAATTTGAAGATCACGTTCAGTAATTTGCACAATTTCTATAACTTGGAGTTAGTTACCTAACTAAAAATGTATTTAAGCATGTATCAACATGAATGTAAATGTACTATTTACTTTTATGGAATAAATGTGTTCCCTTTTCTCAAAAAGGTACGGAAAGTACAAATAAATCACAAGCCTGGTCTCAGATTTAAGTTACCAATCGGATCACCCAGATAATTTAGCAGGACTTTGCATGTATGCCTATGTTCTAATTAAAGACTGTTTGTTTAATCAAGGCCTGGAAAACACCCCCGGATCTAAGACCCTGCGTGGAAAGATTTACAATGAACCAATAACATTTCGAGGCTCATTTTAAGTCAGATGCCGCGGTGAGGAGACTTACCAAGCTCGAGACTGCAAGAGGGCAGCTCTAGAGAAGTAGCCCTCTCCCTGCTGGGCAGCACAACAGGGTCTCGGGCGGCAGAGCCACACTCCGGGACCCAGCCCGGAAGAAGCCCGTCCTGGGCAGAACTACGCGCGGCAGATTCCGGGGCAGCTGTCCAGCCTGCGGACCATCGCCCCAAGCTGAAGCTCTTTTCCGGGATACGATGACTGTAAACAGGAGCCTGTTTCCCGGATCAAATGCCTCCTCGCTCCCGCTCGCTTTGGCCGGGGAGCGATGGAGAACCCCACTTCCACCAACAGGCTGTGGAAGGCGCAGCGACACCCCTTCGAAGAAAAGCCGAGGTCATTCCCGCTGACGCTCCGGTGGGCCCGGGCCGGGGGCTTTGCTGACCCACCCGTGGCGCTACGAGGCCGCCCACGCCGACTCCCTAGCTCCCCGCACCCGGCCCTCTGATACCCGCCACGCCGGAGCCGGGCAGACCAGAAGGCAGCCCGACTAGCAGCCGTACTCACCAGTCTGGAGCCGGCCGCCCGGCAGCCATCTTAAGACCCCGTAACATCGCGGCTTCTCATTGGCTCGGGCAGTTTAGCCAATAGGCTACGGCCGTTCTGGCCTCCGGGTCGCCGTGGCAACCGGCCGCGCTCCGCTTGGTTCCTGCCTGGGTGTAAAAGGGCTGGTTCATTTCTTGCTATAACCCCGCCCCTTTCTCTCACCGTTTTCCCTTCTCTTCTAGACGTTTTAACAGGCTTTGTTCTTTCTCCGTTCCCTCTGTAGGCCAATGCTCCCAAGTAAGGAAAGCGCTGCTTTGACCTTGAACTGAGTTCATTCCACAATAAGTGCGACTCTGCTGAAGCTCTCTAGGTCCTTCCGGGAGTGTTTCCATTAATCCTTTGCAACCTCCCTCCCTTCTCTCCAGCCTCTCTGATTCTTCCTTATTTAGAAGTTTTGTTTGTTTGTTTTTCTATCTGCGCATATTTATTGAGCAGGCACCCTGCTGGCTTCTGCTCAGCAGAAAACGGTCCTGGCTCCTGCTCTCATGGAGCTTACCATCCGGTGATGTTCAGCCTAGCTGCTTGACTGGCCAGCCCAAAGCTTATATTGATCTTCTCTTCTTGTTTTGGAGTATAGAAAATAACCAAGGAAGAAACAAACAAAAAAGCACCACAACGAAGAAGATAAAATAGAATGGTATCATGATAGGAGTGGAGCTATTTGAAAATATTTTCATTTTAATAATAAATAAGGATATTTTCCTGTTTTCTGGTGTAAAAGGAACAATGAGAGCAAACCCCAAGCCATTGTTGGTGCTTACAACCAACTCTATCATCAATAGTGGAGCTTTCTAGATTCTATCCTGATGTACTTGGAGGCGGGTGGAGGGTGGTAGGAAATAAGAACAGAACTAGAGTTTCACAGCTCAGCTCCTGGGGCTCCAGCAATAAAACCATTGGTGCCTGGGCAGTTAAACCTGCTGATGGTGTTGTGGAGGATCTTCTGTCTTACCCCATTTGGCTTGAGCTTGGACTCTGATCTCTGCTTAGTACCTAGGATAGGACAGATGGCATCTGGCCACATACCAGGCTGTAAGTTCTCTCCCCTCTGCCTTTTCTCACTTTCTGTGTAAATAAATCCTGTATTGTTGTTTCTCATCTTGTGTCTATTTTTGGTCGTGTCCTGCATTCGTAAATGCATGCGTGAAGACCCACCAACTGGGTCTCCTCCCTTCCCTCCAAATTGTACTATTTCACTTCTGACATTTATACTAGAAAAAATACATAAACCCCAGACACACACATACCAGAAATAGTGTGTGTATATGTATGTATGTGTGTGTGTGTATATATACATATAATTTATATATCACATAGATCATATGCATGAGCTGGCCCACAGTAACTTAGCTATTTATTGTTAACATTATTAATAATACCCTCCTTTGAAACATTCTAAAAAGGTGTAAAAATTTTCATTGCACTCTAGTACATCACGATTTAGTATAAACAGATGTTTAAATTTATTGCCTATCTGCTACCTCACCCCCAATGTTTATGGAGTAGTTTTCCATAACCCCAGAGCCATAGTAAAATCTGATTTGACAATGTTGGGCCCCAAGGTCCAGTTTCGTGCTCATATTCTCTGAATCTAGAAGGTGTGAGTGATTTAAGGATCTCTATGAAACTCTACTAACCAAATGTGTCCAGCTTCTGAATGGTGTTTTCCCTGAATCCAAATCCTTAAAAAGTTAAGAAAAGTTAAAAAATAGATATTGCTTTAGACGTCTTAATTGCTGTATTATTCTGCTCAGGCTGCCTTAACAAAATACATAGATTGGGTGGCTTAAACAACAGAAATTGGTTCCTAGATGTTGTGAGTCCAAACTCAAGGTACAGGCAAATCAGGTAACATTCTAAGACCTAACTTGCAATGTGCGTATTTGAGGAGGAAGAGGTAAAGAAACAGGTGGCGGGAACTAGTTAACTATCTGTGTCTCTTCTTATGAAGACACTGTGCCTATCGAATCAGAGCCCTACCCTTTTTACCTCACTTAACTCCTTGGACACTCCACCTCCAAATACAGTCATACTGGGGGGTGGGGATTCAGCATAGGAAATTGAGAGGTACACAAACACTCAGTCCAGTAAATGCTAACAGTGATGTGTGATCAGGATAGGAAAAGTGAGCACAGGGGCAGAACCAAAACATGAGATAGGAAGGCAGTATTGATCCATTGAAGAACTCTCTGGATTGTTTCAATGTATATTGTATCAAAGATACTCATCATTTAGTGCACAAATGAAAGTGGGACTAAAATTCTAAGTACACCAAAGACTAAGATACACCAGATTCCACAGATGTCTTTGGAAAGTCTTACTCTAGAAATATGTGATTTGAAACTAAGTTTCTCAATATTAATTTGAGCATTCTCAAATACCTGATTGATTGTTTATGACATGATTAGATTCCTATAATAAACATAAATAGCTCAGACTTTTCTTCTGGTTCTGACTAAGATTTTACATAAAAGTATTTTTGTTTTGCACATTTTCTGGGGAAAATGTCAGTTATTTGATTTATTTTAATCAATAAATTTACTCTCTCTCCAGAAAGTCCCACCCTGGAAGACTGCCAAGCCATGCATTTTGTGAATGAAATACTTGTATTTGTGAGATTTCTATGAAAAATAGAATTATTGAATGCCTTTCAATAAATCATGGTGAAATCATTGATGCAGCTAGCAAATTGTGCTTGGATTGTGTTTGCATCTGGCACTAATTTCAAACACGTAAGTTTTGCATAAATTCTCAAACATATCTTAAAAAACATAAAACAATTTTTCTTTGCCAAGAACTATTATAACTTATGAATAGTTTTCCCTTCTATTTAGGTTTTTTCTTATTGTAGAGATTACAAGCCACACTCATGTTATAAAAGTTTAATTGGGGAGTTCTTTTTTTGGTGGCTACTAAATGTGATTGACGGAAATTTCCAAAAATATAATGAAATCCCTCAGTTGGAAAAAAGTGAATATGACTTTGTTGAACATATAATAAATGTGCTTCTTACTGAAACTAAAAAAGACAATAATAGCTAGTGTCTGTCTGTACGAAATGTTTCCTTTTCTGCACTGAAGAAAAAGTGGCCAGTGACTTATGCAGAAGAATAGAAACAAAGAGTTTTGAATTTTAGAAATTGTGTTAACATCCTTCATGATGACGGAGTGACTATTTATCTGAATTTGTTTTAAATGCACCAACTGGCACATTGATAAACAATGTTAGTCTTCCAGGAATACACTGAACTGGCACCGTGTCACTGGCAAGCGATAACATTTGTGGGAACAAAATTTCTGTAATACGGTATGTGCCAGAGAAAAACACTTTTTTTTTCAATTGATCACAGTTAGTAGCTTCAGGCTGTTCTGCTTCTGTAGGTTATATAAAAGAAGAGAGGGAGGACAGGAAAATGAGCCCTATTGGACATTACTGTATTTTGCATCTAATTTGATGTAGTCTTATGAGGTACATTATTGTATCCATTTTACAGATAAGAAAATTAAGGTTTCAAGAGTTCAAAAAAGTTGCCCACAGTCACACAGAACCAGCGTAGGGAAGTTTCACTGTTCATGTTCTTTCCGCTGTCACACTACCCCTCAGATGGTGAAGCCCCATACTTCCCAGTGCAGGGCAGTCAATAAAGTATATATATCTTTTCGACCCAGTGGGAGGTGTCACTGGTGGGGTGCATGGGAAGAGAGACCTTGACAGCGAAGTGTCTCCTCTCTCTGCATTCCACCCAGTATCTGTGGAGTCATCTCAAAGAGGCCTCTTCTTGATTATTCCTGCTTTGTTACCTTGAAATCTAGGTGTGTCTCCCTTTACCTAACACTGTCTCCTTCCAGAACAGTCCACTGTCCTCTCTCAGTAAAGGACCACATTTAAAACTTTTACCACAGAGACTGTCATGTTGTCAATAGTCAATAACTATTAGTTCCCTTACTTTATACATTAAAACTAAGGATATGTGTGTGTGTGTGTGCGTGTGTGTGTGTGTGTGTGTCCAAACCCATGGTATCTATAATACCAAGAGTGAACCATAATGTAAACTTTGGACTTTGGGTGCTCATGGTGTGTCAATGTAGGGTCCTCACTTGTAACAAACGGACCACTTCACTGGGTGATATTGATAATGTGGGGAGCTATGCCTGTATGGGGACAGTGAGTGTGTGGAAAATATCCGTACCTTACCCTCCAGTTTGCTATGCACCTAAAACAGCTCTAAAAAGCAGTCTTTAAAAACATTAAAAGAATAACAATAGTTCATTGCATGTGGAAATTATATGAGGCCCAATTTTTAATGTCCATAAATAAAGTTCTCTTGGAACACACAGACACAAAACTAAGAACATCAATGTTAATAGATTATCAGATTAATCCATCAACATCCTCACAGTCCTTACTGTCTGCCCAGTGCTTAGCACCTGGCTAAAATTTAAGGAGAATACAAATGAGGTGTATGAATTGGCCTGGCAAACAGCTTGTGGTCTGGAAAATGCTTATACTTTATACCATAAGTACTATAATTGTGAGATCCATGATTTAATTACAAACTATGAAAGTCCAAAGAATGGGAAAATTAAGTTGAATGGAATTTATCATACTCTGTTTCCTTTGCCTGGAATACTTTTCTCTTAAACGTGTCAGACTTCTTGTCATCCCTCAAAACCTAGATCAAATAACTCCTCCTGAGTTAACTTTTCCTAACTTGTACACATAACATGTTTCTCCTCTATGCCTTCATAATTGTTGAAATCTAGCACAGGATGAGGGTTTTAGCACATTGAGATCCAATGAATTGTCCTAGGGTGTTTACTTTGATGGGGTATGACCTCCTTGGAAAGCACAGTCTGATAGGAGTTTAGTAAATGTTCATGGAGAGGGTGGATGCAGCATAAAATGGTATGTCCTGTATGGGATGATGACAAGAAATGGGGACAGTGGTTTAGGAGCATCAGGTGAATATATACGCAGATTGGCAGAAAATGCTGTGGTTTAGGAAAGACATAAAACAAAACCAAAGTGGGTCAGACTATGGGGCCTTCCCTAAGGCAAACAGATAAGTCCTGCCTTGATCCCAAAGAGGTAATTAAAAGATTCTGATCAAGGAAGTGATCAGAGAAGCAAGTGCTCCTGGAAGAGTATTGTTACGGTCTGGTGAATACAAGATGGTCTTGGAGTAGCTGAGCCAAGATGAAGGGCACCCAGATACAACACCATTACAAACGAAGGATCAGCATCTGGGCAAAGGCAATGGGAATGGAGGCTGAAAATCTGAGCATCGTCTAAGAATTTTCTCATTCATTCCTTCCCCTCTTGCTTTCATGCCTTTGCTCTTATTATTGCGCCCTGCTTTGTGCCCATTCGTATTCTGTATTCAGTTTCATGGATTCAACCTTTGCCATGAACTCGATTGAACATCTTGAATTAAATCTGATTTTCAGTTCCCTGTTGTATGTTACCTTTTATCTCCTTCCGCCCTCCAGCACATCCTAAGTTATTCCTAAATAATAACAAAGCTGTTCCAGGTATGTGGTCATGTAGGTGATGACCTAGGGTCCACTTGGAGGCCAACCCACACATTTTGTTCTTGGTGTAGAGAGAATGTAAAAAGTGCTCTTTGCCTCTCTGACTCTCATAGTTCAGAATATGGAAATTGCACATCCACTAGACTCTCACATATACAGGTACACCATATGGAAAACTCTGCCGATTTTAGTCTGGTAACTTTAGTGTCTTGTTCTCCATCATCTTTTTTTATGAGTCCTCCCCAACCCCCCCTAAAAAACACTATCTACCACCAGAATCCTGGCTGCCAAGAACAAAGAGATGATGTGTTTGCAAGAAAAAAGAAAGTTTTAAGTTTAAGTGTATAGCTAATTAAAGAGCTAGAATTTCACCTTCATTTTTTCTAACCTCTTTTTTCAGATTTTTTAAAATTCAGGTTTATGATCTATTTTGAGTCAATTGTGTATGTGGTACAAAGTGGAAGTGAAGATTTATGTTTTGGCAGTTAGGTGTCCAATTGCTTCAGCACAATTTAGTGAAACCCTTTCAACCTTCAGTTGCCTTTGGACCTTTATTAAAAATCAAATTAACCGTGTGTGTGTGTGTGTGTGAATCTATGTTCTGGATCCTTAATTTTGTTCCTTTGGTCTATATGTATAACCTACCTCCAAAAACAGAAAGTTTTCATTATGGTGGCTTTAAGGTGGGTTTTGAAATCAGGCAGTGTGAAGAGTCACATTATATCCACCCCCAAAAACCATCTTGACTGTTCTAGTTTGTTTGATTTTTCATGCAAATTTTAGAATTAGTTTGCCAAATTTCTACCAAAAATAATACTACTGAGATTTTGATTGGGAATGCATTGAATCCACACATCAATTTGAAGAAAACTGACATCTTAACATTATTGTGTTTTTTAACCCATTAACAGTTTATCTCCCAATTTATTTAGGTTTTCTTTAATTCCTCACATTAATGTAGTTTTCAGCATATAAATCAAACAGTTTCTAAAATTTTGCCTAGGTATTTCATGATTTTTATGCTTTATTATAAGTAGTACTGTATTTGATTTGATTTTTCAACTGTTCATTACTATGAGATACAAAAACAATTGTTCAAATTTTGATCTCACATTTTGTAAAAAAAAAAACTATTTTGCCATTGTTGTATTTATTGCTCTATAAATGTCAATTAAATCAAGTTGATGTATGATGCTCAATTTTTTTTCTTGCTGATTTTCTGTCCACTTTTCAACTGATTTCTGAGAAAGGGGTATTTTGTATGTGTCTGCTATTTTGTATGCGTCTACTTGTCATTTCATTTACATAGGTTTTATTCTGCCATTTGAATCTATTCCTAGGTGGACATATATTGACGGTTTCATGATTTCTTTGTGAGTTGACCTCCTTGTCATGTAAGAGCATCTTTATTTTTGGTGATATTTCTTCTTCTGAAATCTGTTTCATTTGATATTAATATAACCACTCTAGTTTCTTTTTTGTTAGTATTTCAGGGCATCTTTTTCCACTATAAGGTATTAAAATCTTAAAATATCTATGCATTTACATTTTAGACAATATATAGCTGAGTCTTGCTTTTTATTAACACTGTCTTTTAATTATTATATCTGGACCATTTATTTTTAATGTAATTATTCATGTGGTCAGATTTAAATCTATTATCTTTCTGGTTATTTTCTATTCATTCTATGTCTTCTTTGTTCCTTATTTCTGTGCTTTCTCATGTGAACCAATGGTCCTGTTTCATCTCTTCATGATGAGGTCTGTCATTCCTTGGATTTGCAGATAATTTTTACCCTGTAAACTTAGTATTCTAATAGGCTCAAGGGTAGTTTTAAGTTAGTCATTTTTACAGCAATTTCAACTGTTTTGAGTATAAAAGATGCTCTTTCCAGCCTTTTACATCCTAGGTGGAAGTGAAATTCATTAAAGGATATTTTTGTTGAACATAGAATTCTAGGTTGATGGTTCTTCCTTTTATTATTTAAAAACTATTGTTCTGTCTTTTATTATTTTAAAACTGTTGTCTCTATTTTTTCCCTTGGTTGCTTGCAAAATTGTCTCTTTATCATTGGTTATTCAGCAGTTTGATTATAATGTTTCTATATGTGCAGTTAATATTTTATCTGCTTTGCTAGGAGCTCACTGAGCTTCTTCAACTGGAAAATTTATGTTTTTAACCAAATTTGAGAATTTTCCATCATTCTCTCTTCAAATAATTTATCTAGTCCCTTCTCTCATTCCTTTCCTCCAACATTAGACATTTCAATATTGGTCTACAGTACCCTGAGATTTTGATAATTTATTACAATTTTTTCCTCTTTTTACAGATTATATCATTTATAATGGTGTATCTTCAAGTCCTTTGATTCTTTCTTTGTCATATTCAAATGGTTGTTAAGCCACACAGTATTTTTTTATTTTTATGTATTTTATTTTTCAGTTTTATAATTTATACTTAGTTATTTTTTATAGTTTGTATCTCTTGACTGAGGTTTCCTATCTTTTCATTCATTATAATACATCTTTCTTTCAGTCCTTAAGCATTATTTTAAAATACTTATCTTTTGATTCCAACTTTGGGGTCACTTAGGATTAGTCTCCACTGATTTTTATTTTCTCTTGAAAATAGTTCTTGTTTTCCTCTTTTTTTCATATGACAAGAAAAATTGAACTTTATCCTGCAAAATGTGAATGAGATGTTGTAGAAACTCTGGAGTCTATTGTATTCCTCCCAAGAGTACCGGCTGTATTTTAAAATGTTGGAAGTTGATTCGGTTTAACCTAAAGTATAAGTCCTATCTCCTCTGTGATGGGTGGTGGCTCAAATAAAATTAAGTGATTTTTGCCTTAGCTGGACTGCTTGAAATATTCCCCTCACTTGCATAGCTCAAGGATCATCCATATATAGTTTACATGTAGAATTTAGGCTCATCCTCTTTCTCTCTCTTCTTTTCAAGATTTCACTCACTTTTTAGCAACTGATCCAAGCTCTTCCCTCAGTAATACCAAATTTCTATTCAATTGCTAACCCCTCTACACAATGCTGGCCATGATCTTCTCTCAGAAAGAAAGCTGGAAAGCAATGATAATTTCACCCCTGCAGTTCTCTTCATCCAAGTATCTAATCTCTCTAGTGCTGACTGCTTTGGTTCGTGCTGCAATTCCTTCAGCTTGTTACTTTGCTTCTTTATCAATAAAGGAAGCTTTATTAGTTAACTACATTGCATTGTGATGAAGTAAGTATCTTATTTTCTAAGAGAGGACTTTAGCATAGGGAGGGAGGACTAGAAGGCCACAGGGAACCAGGAAGGAGGAAGTGAGAAGACACTCCTGAGGATGAATGAGGCATGGAATACCAACTTCACCTACTGTAACTTTTTTCTAGGGGTAGTCTTGCTAGAACCATAAACCCACTTGAGATTCATAAATGGAAATAAGGCCATTAGGTGAATCTATCATGTTTCCAAGAAAGTGCTGAACTAAAGTACATTTGGTTTTTATTCCCTAAAGAACACATTGCACTTTGAGAGATTAGATGTTAAGAACTGTACATCTCTGCCAAATCTTGACTCAGGTTAATTGCAGGCTGCCTGTCCAATCTATCATCCACATGATGATTTCAAATCTTAAAATGATGTATTAAATTGTTCCTCTAGGTTAGTGTTCCTCCCATACTGTGTTACCATCTAAACCACTTGAGTATGTAATGCTGTAAGTGACCTTGTGGCAAAAAGAGAAGAGCAAACAGAAGGGGGAAAGCTCAGGTGGGTCCCTACCATACTACATCCAGGTGTGATATTGAATCAAGTCAATCTGTGCATACTTTCTTAACCATGGACTGAAAAATCTCATTCCCAAGTAGTTGCTGTGACTTTTCAGCAGGGGATACTATAAAAAAGTAGACTATTATAAACTCTCCTAAGCAAAATATTTGCTTCATATAAACAGCCTACTCAAGGTAATAAATAATTAAGAAACCTCAAAATAAAATAATGTATGAAGCTCTGAATTTCTAATCAAAAAGTTTTCCAAAGATTTAACTTTGGAAATCATATGAATTTAAGAAAAAATACAGAAAATACACTAAGAACCCTAAGTTCTAAAGGCAGAAGGGACAATTAAGGGCAAGAGAGAAACACTTCATTCTAGAAAGTCACAAAGCATGAATACTAATTCTTTTCTCCTTGGCAGGTTGCTTAACCTCTTGAACATTAGATGTTCTCATCTATGAAACAGGAATAACAGTACCTGGGATCACTGTTGCTATGAAGATCAAGGGCAGAAACAGCAGTCACACCAACAGGACACCCTCTGGAAACCCTATAAAAGATAGGGTGAAGTCTAGCACAAAGGCCCAGATTTCACATTGGACCTGACACCCTTGTGTCTTGCTGTGCTATTTATAGGGGGTTCTTTTGAAAGGTGGTAATTGTGAGAGTACATTAGCGCTGAAGCAGAAGCAAGATGAGTACTTGCCTTTGTGTTCACTTGAGGAAATAGGTGTGGAAGGACTGAAACTCTGGCTATCACTTGGCTGTAGAGGGAGACAGCAAATAACATTCTTAAAACAGCTTAAGTCAGAGACTTAGGAACAAATAGGGCAGGCTCCTTGTCCTGGAACTTCTGGTTGGAATGGGCCAAAGAAGGACATGATAAAACTAATGATTCTGTTGCCATCTTCAGATGGTATATAAATAAAAATCTAGTCTGCGTAAGTAGATATTAGTCATTAGTAGTGGCACTCACTGGTAGTAGAACATCTGGTGAGAATATGAGTGATTTTTATGGCTTTTATTGAGCTATTTTTTCTGATTCTTTTGCAATGAGAACATACCCTTTCTACAATAAAAATGTTATTTCTATAAACAGCAAATACAGATTTTGGATTTCTTATTATACATAAAGAATAAAAGACCTAATTTTTTTCAGTTATTGGGTATTTTATTTTATAGGTAACTTCTGAAACAGAAAATATACTTCTTGATCATCAAGAGTTGCTTATGTAACCAGTCCTCATCTCTCAGTTGGTAGTGACACTGTCCTATTCCTCAGTTGGGAACTATTCTGCTGAAAGGGGATTGGTTGTGGGGAGAGGTGTGGCACAAATAACCCTTAGGAATTCAGGCCACCAAGCTAATGAAGTGCCCTAAGGAAGGAAGTCTTACCTATCAGCTACGAATTCTCCCCCCCATGCCAGCAACCTGAGGGTACATGACCTAGGTGTGTGCATACCAAGATAATACTACCTTCAGAGAACTCTACTTATAGGTAAGTAACTCTCCTTTATGGGAGGTATCTTTGTGTGGCAGACTGTTTATGGGAGCAATTTGAATTGAACTTTAAATGAAAAAGGCATATCTCTGTAAGTGGTAATAATTTTAGTCATCTCGCTGTGGCTAGGGGTTGTGGAATTCATTAGCACAGATTAACATATAAAGTGGGTGAGATATCTAATAGCAAACGGAGAGGTTTAGGGGCCTTAATTCATCACTGAATGAACAGCGTGTACAGTATTAGGGACTATGAAATTTTTAATTTACACAAAGTGTCCAAGAATATAGGGAATAAATTTAAACCCAAAACAGATAATGGAGCTATGGCCTGCCTGCCTGGCAAGTTGAATTGTTTTTACACTGAGTGAAGAAAGCTAATTATCCCAAGCACAAGGAGACTGCTAAAAATAATAAGATTATAAGGAATAATTTGCTGATATAATTACAACAAAATTGGGTACACACAATCGTCAGATACATGTATTGCTTGACCTGGGTGAGAAAGTGAAATAAATCCTTCTTCTATAGCCTTCGTAAATTTGTTTTTATCATCTCCAAGTGGTGTTTGCACAGGCAGCACAATTTGCATGTGTAATGTGGCTGTACAAATTGACAACAAGTAAATTATTCAAGGAAATAGGCTGGTCTCGGGTCTGAACTATCTCGCAAAGCCTATTCATTTTGAAGAATCACTGAGACGTGAAGCTCATACATCAACCGTTTTCTGACAATCCTCAGACTTATTGTCTCCTAAAATGTCATTATGGCTATTATTTATGAAGCTAATTCATTTATTAATATATATTTAACTCTGACTTGTCATGCACCTTAGCAGACATTCTGTGCACTGCATATTTTTGAATAGATGAAAGACTTTTGCATGCTTTAATGATTACTGTAAGCTGCTATAGATTTATAGAATGCAGCTTTATTATCTACTTGCATTAATACCTTTTATAACTTTTTTTTTTGCATAAGGCCATCAACTATGAATGGCAAATGACATATTCAAAATATTGTATGGAATAAGATTTTCCAAGAGTTTGTTGAATTTTAGAATGAAATGGGCTATCTGACAGTTTAGGCCTAATTCACCTAAAAAGATGGGTCTATCCCAATTATGTTGAATTTTCCTGCAAAATATAGGCTGCAATTTTTCAAGAAAAGGGGAAAGAGGCATGATTCATGGAGCTTTTCCCTTGTGAGAAGACAGCCCATCCTTTTATGAGCTGAGGTTGGGCACCACTTTCCAAGGAAGCTGAATTTTAGTTTCATTATTACTTATGCTCTGCCCTTTATAGTGTCTTTAAGCAACAAAGCAGTGTTACATGAATGAATGAATAGATGAATGACCTCCAGGTCTTTTGATAATGCCATGAATAAAATCAGCAGAAAACAAACATTGACCTAGAATACTATTTTAGACATTTCTGCTTTCTGATTTAGCACTTTGAACCTCTAGAGGATGACACCCATTATGATTAGAAATAAACCATACGTATATGCGTGTATGCAATCCAAATACATGTTTTTATAGTGTGCCTGAGAACATATCAATACTGGGCTTGTATTGCTATTTTGGTTATCACTGCCTGAAGTCTGCTCTCCAGCATCTCCCACTGCATGTGACCACGAGTGTGTGTGTGTGTGTGTGTGTGTGTGTGTGTGTGTGAGTGTGTGTGCGTGCGCACATGTGCGCACTGGTGAGATAGAAGGACTTGGAGAATGAAAAGGAAGAACAATACAGTTGCTTGAGATATCCAGCTAAGACTGTGCTTCATGCTAACCAGTTAAGTATTCACCATTTTTCTAACCAATCGTTTCTGCATTTGTGTAGACACAGCTATAGAACTCTGATAGCACCTGCTAAGTGGAGGTAACTCTAATATTACTGTAATTTACCAATGGAGTTCAGTTATTGCAAAACAGATGCTTTGTTTTTAAGATAACAGTGGTAGGGAGATGAAATAAAATGCTTTTTACCTGAGTGCTCTGTATTAAATGTATTAGCTTTAATGATAACATAAAATCACCAAAATTTTAGATAATTAAAATTTGTTTTAAAGATGCTACTTAATCTATGGAGATAGAAAGTAGATTAGTGGTTGCCTAAGACAAGTGGGGTGGAGGTAAAGGGAGTGACTGCTAATGGACATGGGATTTCTTTTTGGGGTGCCAAAACGTATTTAAATTGTGGTGATGGCTGCATAATACTGTGAATAAACCAAAAACTACTGATTGTGAATTGAAATGGGCTAACTGTGTGGTGTGTGAAATATATCTCAATAAAACTTTTAAAGGGATTGTTTGATAAATACCAAAATTAAATATTTTATTATATGTAACCAACATCACATGCTATGAATAGTAGTATAAGGAAATAATACTTGGGAAACTAGTTTATGTATACAACTAAATTGAAATATGAAATAAGATATCTAGCCACAAAAATGGGAAGAAGACTGTCTTTAAGAAATTCAGCTTTCAACAGGAATGGTATTCATGTTACATGATCAAACAAGAGGAAAAAAAATCCTTACATCCCAAACCCTGATCTAAGCCACCAAATATAGTCAAGAAAATTCTTCAAGAGATGTGTAAGAAGATATTATTTTTCATTTAGAATTACTGTATATGACCAACAAGGCATCAAGAATCTGTTTTTATAAGTCATTTTCTTATATTGAGTGTTCTCTCAAAGTGTTCTATTAGGTAGGGAAGCAAACCACACACATGCATACAAAATGTCTTTCTAACTGCATAACCCTGGCAGGGAAGGCTGATGACATTTTTATTAGTAATATTAATCACATGCTTAAAGGGAAAAATGTCTCACTTTTCCAGGAACCATAATATTTACCTATTTACACCTTTTAAAATTTCAATAACTCCAACTTAGAACCCTTAACCCCCATAACCTTCAAAAAACAAGTAAAACGAAAATTAATAAATGTTCCCTAGTGTGCTATGAACCATTAATTGTACAGACTGCAAAGCTTTAGCCTAATAAGAAACATGCCTTCAGCAGAAATGTGAAAGTCATCTATGATGCTCATGATTTAATGATAAAAATGTGCAGTCAATTTTCAATGAAGTTAAGACCTATAACCCAGGAATATTTTAACTCACAGATTCTTGCACATACCCGAGGAACTTTGAAAGGTGAACAACCTGAAGTACTGAAATGTTCTCAGCAGGAATTAAATAATTCACCTCTGAAGTGGTCTGAAGATAGAGGCAGTAGAGGTTCCAGCAATCAGAAATGGATTTGGACCACTCTCCAAGAAAGCACAGGCATGTCATTAATCTAGCATCAAAATAATTTTATTAGTAATCTTTTAGAGTATTATAATATTAGGAATAAAGACATGGTAATAACACCATTGACCATAAAATCTCACATATGTGTTAAAAATGAGCTCTAAGTTTAGCTATATAAATCCTAAGCATAATTCATCCACAGTCAAATAAATACTTACTTAGTTCTCACTATGAGCCAAGCCATTCTGGAACGAACGTGAACAGATTCTGGGAGGATCATATAAAAGATGAATAAAACACAGTCCTTTCCCCCAAGGAACTTAAAATCATGCAAGGAGTGTGAGGTGTTTGTAAAAATGTTGCCATTGTTGTTTGTGTTATTTACAATAGCATGGTTTACTTTCATTATCAGAACTGAGAGCATTAAGATGGCTTTCTTTAAAAGGCACTGAAGTGCTATTGAATGAGGTACAAGTCTTTCGAAGAGCAGTCTCCCCACCAAGGATTACTTTTTCAAGGAAGGGTTAGCATGTCAGCTGGGCCTGGAAGGGTGGGCAGCATTGTGATAGAATAAGTTTGGGAGGGTGATCCAGGTGGGCGGGATATGTAAGCTAAAGCTGGAAGTCAAAATGATATAAAGTAATGCAATATGGTGACAGATGAGGATACGTATAGAGGGGGGGAAACCAGAACCTTATTTGGGGCTCACCACATGAGGCCTACGCTGTCACACAGAGGAATTCAGAGACACTCTGTAAGGTCCTGTGTGTGAAGCACTTAGCACACAGTACCATGTGCACTGAAAGTGCTCAGCATATATGAGCCTTTATTACACTGTCCAAGATTTCAGGAGACAGGGTAGAGCAGGAGCTAATGATCTTCTGGGTTGCCAGTTTGGTGTCCTTCCTGCCTGATCTTAGGTAGGCTCTAGATGTATGCTCCCTAATAGGTAGTTCCGTATTGGGAGGCAGCCCATTTGCAGGTGGCCCCTGATCCATCTACCAGGCCCTCCACATACTCTCAAGGCATGCAGTGGCCAGCCTGATGGCTCTCTCATGCAAAGGTCATGTCCTCTTCCCTACATTTGTTCCAAAGGTCTTAGCACTTGTTGGGTGTTTAAGGATTATTGAATCAACCTCCCCCCACACTAGCCCCAACCTCCTAAACTCATGACTGCTCCTGGATAAGTGAGTAGGTTGATACTTCAACCAGTGCATCAGAGCATATGGTCTATTAGTAGTTGATTGTGTCATCAGTGGCCAGGCTAACGATAGCTCATGTCTGTACCTGCCAAGTCTTCAAATAAGGGGTGATCCTAAGAGAGACTTGCCTGTAACCATCTGCATGATGACATCTTACCAGTTCTCCTTCTCTACCCCAGACTGCCACACCTACCTCACAGGGGCATTGTGGGTGAAATATGGCATGTCAAGGGCCTAGCATTGAGCCTGGCCACACCGACATTCACTAACATGCTCTTCCTCTCAACCCCAGAGTTTTCGACTCATCCACCCATTGGCTTCAATATGGCGCACACTTAGTGCGCTATTCTGGAGGTAAAAGAGGTAGGAGAAATCATTCACAACTTGCATCTGAATGTCTCTTTAGACAGTAAGCGAACCATGTGATATCGATACACTATTCCCTCTTCTGTGACTGTCTGCAACTCTTTGCTAAATTCCTTCTCTTTTAAAAAGATTGATTTTTATTTATGCATTCAAAAGCTGGGGTGCAGGCCAGAGGTGTTGGGGGCAGTGAGAGGATTCACCAGAGACAGAGTGGGGAGCAAAACAGGCAGACTGACTGAAATCCACTGCTGAGGGGAGCAGCAGGCAAGACAGGAGAGGTCTGCTGCGCCATGTGGGTCAGCTCCCTGGCCAGGGATCGAACTCATGCCACAGTGGCTTGCAAAAGCTTGATAGCACTGAGACTTTAACCCCTGGGCCACCAGGGAGGCCCAGCTTGCTAAATTCTTGAAACCCCAGAATTAGAGATTCCACGTAAGTCAACGTTTTCTGTTCCCACCAGGAATCAAGGGATCAGGGCCCAGAGAAGTCAAGGAACTAAAGGAGGAACCAAGGCCTAGAGTGGGCCAGTGATGTGCCTTTGAGGAACAGTGTGAGGAAGTTTTCAGTTTTATTCTGAACCTTTGTCATCATGAAGGCAGTGGAGTCTAGTGATTAGGAGTTAGCAGAGGTAAACTATGGCCCCTGGGCCAAATCCTGCCTGCACCTGTTTTCATACAGTTTTTTTTTGGGAAGAGGGCCACCCCTTTCTTTTATATTGTCTCAGGGTTCACACAACAACTGCAGACGTGGGCAGCTGCCACAGACCACATGGCCCACAAAACCTAAGATATTGGCTATCTGGCCCCAGTAAGAAAGAAAAGTTTGTGCATTAAAATAATGGCTTTGTCGGTCAAAACTGAGTCTAACTCCTACTTCCAACTTGGGTGCATTAACTTTCTTACACTCATGTTTTTTTTCTATTACCTCATAGTCCCCAGCACAGTACAATGGCAAATTAACTGAATGTGAGCAATGATGGTTGTAGTGGGGACATATAGGTAAAAAGATCATGAGGGGAACACCAGACCTCAAAAGGTTTTAAAAGTGGCTTTTTAAAAGATATAGATAAATAGATAGATTGAGATATAAAGATACAAATAGAATATTTGTATATATACATATATTACATATATATGAAAACATTTTAAGATATTAATGCAAGTAGAATACACATGCATGCATACACACACACACACACACACACACACACACACACACACACACACACACAGTAAAATCCTGTGCCAAATTTTAAAAATGTTTTCTCCGTTTCGGAGCACAAAACTAACTGTGATGAAATCACTCTTCCTGATTGTGTGATCTCTACACCAAAGGTAGAAGAGAGGTCACATGGAGAGTTGAGAATAGGTTGAATTTAACAATAATTGAACAAGAGTTTTTCCTTTGCCATCTATCCCTTCACAGTTACTCTTCAGCTCATAACATTTTCTTCCCACCCAGTGGTGAAATTGAGTCACTACAGCAGCTGACACCAAGTAATTTGCCTTCAGAGCTCGCAGCCTATTTCTTAGTTCTGGAAAACAACTCAAACAAGTAAAGTCTAGAGAAATGAGGATATTGGAATGTTTGCACGTCCAAAGAGCCAAGACTGCTTTGGAAATGAAAACAGACGTGACCAGCACACCACGTCCTGATATTATAATGCTGATTTACTGTGTCTATTGTTTATTATCTATGGTCCTCTTCATAATATTACTTCTCCAAGGGCATACTAGACTATTTTGTTTATCACTATATTCACAATACCTAAAATAGAGCCTCCTACCTTGTAGACACTCAGTAAAATTTTTCTGAGTTGAATCAGTGACTGTAAGTCTATAGATCACCCTGCTTTCAAAGAAAATGCTAAGCTCTGGTCTAAGACAAGGTCATTGGCAGCATATCCTCACTCTTGATGGCCCCTTGGATCTGATTTGAATCCCTATGATTAGAAAAATGAGAGGCCGTGAGACTCAGCACCAGAGGAGGCGCCCTCGGACCCAGGGAGGGGGAAAATGATAAATAATAAAAAAGAAGAGAAAGCATAAGACATAAACAAACTGTAAAAAGAAATGGAATGGATTCTGGCTTCAGATAACTGCAGGTATAATTCTGGACAACAAATAAAAGTTCTGGACAAAATATAAAAAAAGGGTACCCAAGAGTACTAGAGAATAACCAAGCAGGCAAATACAGGCGTGGAGTCTACATTTGGTGGTAGAGAATGGCGATAAGCAAGTCTTTTTGCTTTCTGTAGGAAAGCAGAACCTCATCTTTGCAAATTAGGAATGTCTAAGACTGGGATACACAGTCTTATTAGGGTAAAGAACCAGGAGATAAAAGTTCCAGGTGTTTACAGCAATTGAAAAGAGAAGGAGGATCTTAGAGAGAGACAGAGAGCTATACAATGTGTTCTGGGTGTGAACTCTGCACGTCTTTGGCTGAACCTCCAACCGTGTTGCAGGCAGTCCAGCTAAAGCAAAAGGAACTGGACAGAGATACCTGCTGCTGCTCCCTGCAGAGGGACAGTTTGGAATTTGAGGTCAACTAAGTTACTGGGGACAACAATCTGTGTTTTAATAAGCTCTTTGGGAGAGTGTGATAGAGTTAAATTTGGGAACCACATGCAGAGAACAACAGGAGGACACACGCACCATGATTGTGTAACATCCAATGGCTGAATAAAGCAAGCCCATTAACACTCCCATCCATCATTCCGTGTGTTTGCTGTTTCAGATCTTTCCTGTTCTCAAACTTCTCACTTGGTCGCCAGTCAGTTGCCTCAAAATGGTCTCTGAAGAGATGTAGTCTTCCTTGATTTTAATGAAGTTGTCTACTTCTTACTCATTAGTAGGCATTCGTATTTTCTCTTCTATGAAACGTCTGTATCTGTCTTCCCCAATCTTTCTATTGGACAGTTTGTATACTCATCTTTGTCAACTAGATGTTTTGCAAATGCCTCTCCCAGTCTATGACTTTTCTGTTCACTTGTCAGTGGTGCTTTTTGCTAAGTGAAAGTCTCGAGTTTTAATGTAGCCAAACTGTTCATTTTTTTCTGTGGTTTGTGTTTTTTATAGGTTATTTAAAAACACTTCCTTGCCATGAGAGATTATATCCTCTTTCACTTTCTTCTAAAAGTCTTAATATTTTCCTTTCACACTTAGACCTTGAATCCATCTTGATGTTATTTTGTTGGTATGAGACAGAAATTTCTCCAAATGGGTAACCAACTATCCCAATTGCACTGATCATATAGAATTTGAGAAGTATTGATATCTTTATAACACAAAGTCCTCCTATTAATGAGCATACTATATCTACCCATTTACTTAAGACTTCCATATGTATTTCCAGGAAGTCTTAGAGCCTTAGATTTAGGGTGGAAAGGATGGGCAAGGTGAAATCCAATGTGCAAAATCTCATTTTTCTTGCAGAAAAAGTAACAAACCTATTGTTTTTATCAGATATATTTATAACTTTAGAAACTGTGAAATACTGCTATATTTGACTAGCTCAGTGAAAAAAAAAAATAGGTGTTTACCTTGCAAATTGTTTTAAACCATCAAAGGAGACAATACTGTATGTGTGATAAATAGATAGAAAAGGAATGACGAAGTGTCAGAAAAGGGGGAAACTAACTTTATGCAAAGATTATGATTACATAGTTATATAAAACCTCCATAGAGTCACTGATTTTAAATGAACTTCAATAGTATTTTACTTTTTAAATCAAACACTGTAAATATAATTAAAAAGAGAATGATGGTTATTTCACTTACATTAAGTCCGGCAAAGAGAGCAATTACATTTGGGAGATTTTTGCTGCGTATGTCAGAAGAGAGAAAGTTGTATTAAATCGACTACCAAAAAGTTTCTAAATCTCATTGATTTTATTTACCTACCAAATACTTACATAGTGTTTCTCATGTGCCAGTGATTATTCTAAGTGCTTGACAAAAAGGAACCTATTTCGTAGTCAGGATTCTGTCAGGAAACAGATGGTGCACTCAAATTGGAGAAACTGAAGTGAATTGAATAAAAGGGACATTTACAAAGGTGTGAGCGAGATTTAGAGGATGCAGTATGGGATACTGCTAGCCCCTCGCTAGCCGCAGCTGGGGGCCTTTCCCACCCCCAGGCCTGCCTGCAGGGGTGAGGAGAGAGTACACTAAGAGGTACAGGGATCGCAGACAACCATGGCAACCTGGTAGAGAGGGAACGAGGAGAGTGAACCCCCAAGCTCACCCTCCTCCTGCCTCCTGTTCTCCTGCAGGCGCCTCCCGTCAGGCAAACCGAGCAGAAAGCCAGAGGGTAAAGAGCTCATTATCGCCCCCTGTGGATCAGCCTCCCAGGCTGAGAAGCAAGGTAGAGAAAAGTTGAAGGAGGAATTGGAGGCACAAAGAGAAGATACTTAGAACAGCCATTATAACCCTATTTGATAAGTACGATCATTCCATTTTTCTAGAAACCCACGCACAGGCGGTTTTCGTGTAACTTCCCCAAGACTGCACAGTGAGTGATGGATCCAGGATCTTAACAGGCTGCCTAACTCCAGTACACAAGACCAATTTATCTTACCATGTTATTTTACTACAAACGTTTACTATAAAGATATAGATATCTTATTGTAGCCATCCTCTTTTATAGAATTCCTTCTAATACTGTCTGCTTATTGGGATTTAAACAGATAACAAAAGAGTTATTTCTGACTGCTTTCTACCACCTCTTTAAGGGCTGAGAGGCATTTTTATGTTATAGTGGACACTTAACTACCAAGACTTCCATTATGATTCAGAGATCATCTTGAAAAGGGAGCAATTTTCATGATAGGCACACTTCCCAGCAACTTCATCGTGGCCTAGGGAAGATGACAGCTAAGGGAAGCACAGGCGGTGAAAGTGTGGTCACAAGTGTAAGTGTTGCTTCGTTAATGTGGATTGTGGTTTCATTAAGTTCACATACTTGGGGTCTTTTAATTTTCCGGTAGCCTTATAGGCATTTGGCATTTCTTAATCAAAGTGGAATTCCTTTCTAGACTTTGTTGGGAAAATATTCTCAAAAATGAAAATAAACACCATGAGTTCAATGTAAAATTGGTATGTTCCAGCAAAGAAAGCATATTTCTAGAAAGAAAATATTACTAATGTTGGGGTCTATGAGTTAAATACATGACTGGTGTAGTTCTTCAGTAGTTAGATCTAATGTTTCCTGTGTAAGCTAGAATTCCCACAGTATTAATTGTTTCCTTATTATTTTACTTGTTAGAATTCAATTTTAGGTATCCTAAAAGTTATATTCATGTTCAAGCCATTAAAACTAGGCATTGTTGCCAATTGCCTTCCTCTGAACATGTTTTAAAATCAGAATATGAGATCAGTCCATATTATCACAAATGAGGCTGTAATTTGAGTTAAAAAAAAAAATGCTCTTCAGCAGCCTACGTGTTACAACAAGCATAACATCTTTGTTAGCTCCTTGATGGGGAATCGAACTATAGCTGCAGTGGCTGCCAATAGCTCCATAGTGCTGAGACTTAACCCTTTGCACCAGCAGGGAGGCCCCTGTTGTGTACAGTTCTGCAGGAGGATTGGTCCTTTCTGAAGACAAGCAAGGCTTCTCCCTGGCTGTCCTTTTGCATCTCACACTGTATCAGCAGATGTTACTTCAAACTGCCCCCAACTGAGCTTTCCTTTTTCTGTCCACATGGTCCACCTGTCTGCTCACCCACTTTCCCCAAATGGTCACTACCCACACCGCTTAGCTCAAATTCACATTGAACCCACTTCCTTTTGTCCTTCTGGCACTGATGCCTGGAGGTGGGCGTGGGACAGGATGAAGGCAAGTTCACGTATCCATAACTTTCTGGGGCGACTATGGAGGTGGGGAAGGGACAGCAACACAGCAGCTTCCGTTGTTCCCGTCTCTCCCCAGGTGCCCTAAGGCAGGTGCTGAACTTTCACTGATGGAGTGTAACCTTATTCCACTTGCGGTCTAGTTTGGTAAAGATCTTTCACCGAGACAGTCTTGTCATTTTCTCTTCCTCTGCCACCAGCTAGTCATTCACATTGCTCATCAGCTGAGACACAGGACTGAATCATCAACCTGACCTAAATTTCAAGAGGTTAAGGATGTCTGTGAATGTCTTTGACACTAGAATCAACTTTATTTTTTTTATAAAGAACGTGTTTTATCAATAGACCTCGCTATGCAATTTGAGGCCTAAACCAGTAAAATTTTTCTTGATTTCCCAAACCACATTCCTATGTAGTGGACACTGTGGCTCAAAAAGTGTTATCTAAGGGCCTCCATGGTGGCGCAAGGGGTTGAGTCTCACTCAGCCTATGAAGCTATCAGGAGCCACTGCAGCACGAGTTCGATCCCCAGCCAGGGAGATTCCCACATGGCACAGCAGACTTCTCCTGTCTCCCCACTGTTCCCCTCAGCAGTGTACTTCAGTCAATCTGCCTGTTCTGCTCCCTACTCTGTCTCTGGTGAGTCCTCTCACTGCCCTATCCCACACCTCTGGCCCGCACCCCGCTCTTGTATACATAAGTAAATAAATCTTTAAAAAAGAAAAAAAAAGTGTTATCTAAGTGCTCAGTAAAGTTGGCTAATGAGTTGGAATCATTTTCTAAACTATTACTTGGACTTTTTAGTATTTTCTTCCCTCATCTGCCATATGGTATACATTTATTTTTAATATTAATGTGTGTGTGTTAAAATTCATTTTGCTTAGGGAATTTAGAAGAATTTCATAACGTCCCTTGCCATAGTTGGAAATGCCCTGGAGTGAAACTACTTGGGAGATACTTCTAGATGAATGTTAATAGACACCAGATCAGGGTTGGTGGCGTGTGTTTTCACTTTCTATCATAAAATAAAGCACTAAGATGGTTTCCAATGATAGTTAATCCCTCTGTACTGAGAATAGTTCATCCTTTACTACTTTCTGAACTTAGTTCTTGGGATGTAACCATGACTCATTTTTTCCTCATGGTTTATAGCTCTTATTTGGATGTTAATGGCAAGTGAATTATAGCTCATTCAGTAGCTTTTTAAATTATGGCAGAAATCTACCTGATGGTTTACTCAAATGAACAGTCATGAGATCTTAAACAAGTAATTTACCACTAATAATTTATAACAAGGTCAGTGTTGCAGTCAAAGAAAAGCACACAGGGTTTTAAAAAGTAGAAGATAAATAAGTGCTTCAAGTTTTCCTTCGTTCTTAGCATTTTGGCAATTCCTGTTGTCCTTAACAATAATTGGTTTGAATATGGCAAATTTCATTTTGGACCTTTAAAGTACTCTAGAAGCATTTATTTATTTGAAATTCTTATTTATTAATTTATTTATTTATTTATTTAGCATAGAAGAACTGGGGTTTAGGCTAGAGGTGCAAGGAATGGGGATTGAGAGGACTCACCAGAGACAGAGTAGGGAGCAGAGCAGGTGGATCTACCAGAATACACTGCTGAGGGGAGCAGTGGGTGAGTCAGAAGAGGTCTCCTGCGCTATATGTGGTTAGCTCCCTGGCTGGGGATTGAACTCAGGCTGTAGCGGTGATAGTGCTGAGACTAACCCCTAGGACACCAGGGAGGACCTAGCTTTTGTTTGTTATCAGTCAGAATATTCTAGGGTCAAAGGTACTCTACCTCAGAAGAAAATTTGCTTCATTAAAAGTTAAGAGTCAGTCACCAAGCTTTTGGTGGGAGAAATAAGAATGATAGCAAATTCTTTTCTGCCCACTCCTCGGGAAATACTCTCCTTGAGCCTACAGGTGAAAGAAGCTAAGCTAACCCTTTCCATACTGCTTTGGGATAAGGAGAATTATTCCCCCACGTGCATCCTCTCAAGTACTTCAGTTTCTGAGTCTAGAGTAGGGTAATAGAACTGTGAACTGTGAGCTGGAAATTGTTGCTCAATGAGTCAGGTTCTCAAAGTGGTCTTTTTTTCCTTCCTGCTGGTGACCTGTGCAATTTCTTGCTGAGAAAACAATGGGACATCACCTTTGCTTGAGTGAGAGCTTCTTGTTTGTTTAAGATCTCGCACAAGATCCAGGACAGGGTCATTTTTTTGTGCACACACATATTACTGGTTGACCAAGTGAATGGATGTAAATCATAGAGAAATATAACCTCTTATACTCTGTAAATAACATTTAGTATAAAAGTGCAGTAATCCATGAAATCAGAGCTATTTATCGCTGTGTCTCATGAATAGTTGAGGATATATTACCTATCATCTCAGATAGCCTCACTCTTGCATTGCTTTGGAACCCCACCAGTTTTTCCATCATCTGCTTGAACCTCAGCAACATCGTGGTTGCTATAATTCAAGCCATAGTCACAATGGGAGAGGTTTTAGCATGGTTCAGCAAACAGATTATCGATCCTTTCTAAGTCCCTTTAAATAGTCAACAGCTATAGCAATTTGTAATTTTCCAATAGCCCTGCAGACACCACCAAAATGCTTTAAAAGGACCTGTGTTATCATTTTCTTTGTGGTTAGAGATGAGCTTTTCATTGTTAAGCAAGAACTTTTGAAAACTTTTGGAATGTTGATGACAGAAGATGCGTGTGGAGTGCAATGGAGGGTAGAGTTCATTCCACAATTTCACAAGCGGATGACTAAAGTCAGATGTTCCCAGGCTCTGTTGCATTTTGCAGGTGCTGAGCTAGCCAGACAAAGTAAATCACACCCTGCCTCAGCTCCCGCTCTTGCCCCTGTGATGGATTCCTGTTTGGTTAACAGAAACATTGCTCTCCCTAATTTCCAGGTTAATCTTCGATTTTTTAAATCGAATTTGTGTTTAGTGTGAATGATTGTAATTAATTGAGAATCAATTAACACTTAATTTACCATTATTTATTCAGGAATTTTTTAAATTATAGTGTTCTACACAAATAGGGTAAAGGTTGGACCTGACGTATCACAAATTTTAAGAACCAAAAGATATGCTAACTTTTCTCTCTTATTCCTATAAGAAAAGACAAAAGAGAGCTTATTTCCAAGCATTATTTTGTCATTTTAAATTTAGATTTATTTTTCAGATTATAGGACAATCCTAAATGATTAGAATCATAGTTAAAAATATTGCCATTAAAATATATAGAAGTGGGCCTCCCCGGTGGCGCAGCGGTTAAGCGCTGCTCTGTGGAGCTATCGGCAGTGGAGATGCGAGTTCGACGCCCAGCCGGGGAGAATCCCACATGGCGCAGCAGACCTCTCCTGCCTCGCCTGCTGCTCCCCTCAGCAGTGTGTTTCCGATCTGCCTGTTCTGCTCCCCACTCTGTCTCCGGTGAACCCTCTCGCCGCCCCACGCCTCTGGCTTGTACCCCAGCTTGTATGTATAAATAAAAATAAATCTTTAAAAAAAATACTGAGACTTGACCTTTAAAATATATATATATATATATATATAGAAGTAGTAAATATTATCTTAATTACGTGAAGGAAAGAGATTCAAGATGGCGCTTCAAGAGGGTAGTAATAACGAATGATTCCAAGTCTATAGCATCTCTTATGTTTAGATTTAAGGAGAAAATAAGGATGTAGGTTACGAATCACATTAATGGCACAGTAAATGACTTGATCTCACTTTTCCAGGCTCTCGACAGGCCCCAGATCAAATATAATGTACTTTGTCTTTCTAAATAGAGTTTCTGCAGTTTGGCTATGAATACCATAGTTTATTAACATGATTCCTACCTCACATAAAGTAGAGGTAGCCTCCTATGTAATGTCTCAGCACTTTCTAGAATTGCATGTAGCAAACTTGAAACCTAGGATAATGACCCACTGCTTTTTTGGTCCACGTGAAAAAGGGGGAGCAAGACAGGAGGTGCTGAATGCTGAGGCTGATTTTCTCTGGCTAGAGAAATTAGGAGGTTCCTGCTTGATTTGCTCAAGAAAAATATGTTAGCATCCTGGAGCATAATGTTGGAAATAGAAACTATGTAGGGAGGATTGTAGAAAGAAAAGCCAGAGCAGTGAGAAACTTGTCATTCATCCCCAAAGTGTCACAGTCCAATGGGCTAGGAGAACAAGGGTGTGGAATACATTCTAGTTGAGGCCTCTTCTTCCCTCTACCCATCCTTTAAATAAGCAAAGAAACAGGAAGGCATTGAAAGCTGGGTAAGTTGAAGCAAGCCATCTTGAATACCCACTGAGGCTCCTAGATCCCCCACACAAACCTCAGCCAAGTGCCATGTCCCAGGACCAGAAGCTTCAGGTCCTTCTCTCCAGGATGTCCACCAGGTTGGAGGATGAATGAGGAGAGTCAAGAAAGAAGGTGATGGGTCAGGGTGTTACAGCTATTTCGGATGCAGCTAATCACTTGAGTGTGGGAACCCTGTTTAATGCCCATCATTACTACATACTAGATATGTGACTAATCTCTTTAAGTATGATTTTAATCACCTATACAGTGAGTATAAAAATAGTATCGGGGCTTCCTGGTGGCACAAGGGGATAAGTCTCAGCATTATGAAGCTATCCGCAGCCACTTCAGCATGAGTTCAATCCCTGGCCAGGGAGCTTCCCACATGGCGCAGCAGACCTCTCCTGTCTCGCCCGCTGCTCCCCTCAGCAGTGTATTTCAGTAGATCCACCTGTTCTGCTCCCCACTCTGTGTCTGGTAAATCCTCTCACCCCCCACACCTCTGGCCTATACCCCAGTTCTTGTATATATAAATAATAAATCTTTTTTTTAAGTACCAAATTCCTAGAGTTTTCAGAAAAAGATGACAATAATCTTTACTGAGCATTTACTGTGTGACTGGTCTTGTGCTAATCTCCTTACATTTGTTATCCGTCATAATCTCTTATTTTATAAATGAGGAAGTTAAAACTTGGAACAAGGAGCTATCTTGCCCAAAGTCAATCATGTAGGAGATGACAAGCTCAAGAAATGACAGCTGTCATTATTTCCATCTATCTATCTAAAAGTACAATATTGAAAAATATGCAGGAGGAGAGGGAAGCATGAGCCTGCTGTGGCCTCTTGAGGCTGGCCAGCTGGTAACCCCAGCTGTGGACAAAGGCAATACCAGCAATTTGCTCTGTGCCATGGAGAATCAGTCTCTTTTCCCTCTTCACATGTGGCACAGGTTTCCTTCTTCTGTTCTAATAGATAAAGCACTTGACTGAGATGGAGAAAAATAATGCTCTAGTCCCATGCTTGAGTACACCTGGATAGTATATCCCAGCCTGCGTCAGTCACGTGACATCCTAGGAGCTCGACAATCAGGGCATGTGACTTCCTGATCGATTTTCTCTCTCAGGGCTCATGGTTACTAGAGAGTAAACAGTCTGTGCTCCAAGACCGCCAGTGCATGGAGCAGCAGGGAGAGACCCTCAGCAAAGACATTATTGGAACTGGTACAAACACGAAGGGGCAATCTGACAGTAACTCCTCATTTCTCAGTTACATTTTCATCATTTCAGCAAAAACAGCTGGTGAAAAAAAAAGAAATCGCCATTATAACTTGAAATTATTTTAAATGAAGAAACTGTAGAAAGCTACATTTCCCTGCCTGCTATTTTTACCATCATTTTTGCTTCAGTAACTGACCCCAGAAATTAGACTAGGAAAGATATTCTCGCAACAGTGTCTTGTCTCAGATTTTAGGCAAAATTACCATTAACGATTCTCTGAATTTCACCATAGGTGAGCTTTCCACCGATGACAAAGGAAATTCAGGACGTCAAGAAGATGATATTTTCTTATAGACTCTAGCAAGAGGATGTGTGAGGGTTTCAGATGTGTCGCTCCTAACAAGAGTTGTGCTGTTAAAATCCCCTTCTGACACTTTGCATTATATCTTGGGAAATCTGGGGAAGGTGCCGAAGGATCATCAAAACACCAGCATCACTTTGATAAACTTGTCACCAGGTAAAATAAAAGATGTGTATGTTTGCTTCCTTTCCTCTGAAATATAAAGTAATTATGACTATATAAAAACCTTTTACCATAACTAATTAACTAGAAGCTCCTCATAAACTATGTGTCGACAGCACCGTATGTCTAATTATCTTTTTTCGCTTCAGAATGGTGATGTTGAATAATGAAGAAAACATTACCTGATGAAGTCTTTTATTTTATGATGATATCTCTGGAGACAGAGAAGACACAAAGGCTTAAATGCCATCTTCAATTACATCTTGGCCTTGGCAAGCGTTCAGCTGGTTTTGATTTGCATGGAAACCACATTATTTTGAAAAGCTTATAGAAAGATTAAAAGAAGGCAGGTAAGCAAGAAAGGAAGGAAGGAAAGGAAGGAAGGAGAAAGGGAGGGAGAGAAGAAAGAAAGGGAGGAAAGAAGGGAGGGAAGGAGGGAAGGAGGGAGGGAGGGGAGGGAGGACCTACAGTAATTATAAAATGATCTGTGTAGCTGTGTAGCTAGGCATGAGAAATCCTTTTCCTTGTAGAAAATCAGGGCATAGCAGTATACTTCCAGTTTATTCTGTTGGGCATCGTGGCTTGAGTTTTGCCAATCCATTAAAATGTCTCTTCTCTCTCAGCTCCATAATGAACCACTCTAACTAATTCAAACCAGGCAAGTATGAACTTATATGACAGAAACAGGAAGGTAGGATTTTTTTTTGGCATATGCATGAATTTTTAACTTTTGAAAACAGTGTCTCATATCCATACCTGCAGGCATTTATTGTAGGACCAGACATGCCACAAGAGGGTCTTTTCAGCCTTGCCCATTCCCAGGCTGTGCCCACCTTACAAATATGACTACATTACTGTCAGGAGCATTTTTCAACAGGGTTGACTATTAACTACACTTTCCTTGTACCTGAGGCTAGTCCGGTTTTGTCAATACTCCATGCAAGGCCCATTAAGGTCCAGGATATCTGCCAGAGAGAGAAATGTGGGGGGTGCTCAGCTACCACTGGGACACCCCGTGACCTAGGTTTCTTTTCCCAGAAATCTGTTTGTCTGATGTTTCCATGCTCGAAGTTTGGCCGGAGTCTTGTATCACACTGCTTCCTAAACTACAGTATAAACACGAATCACCCAGAGTCTTCTAAAACGTAGATGCCCATGACTGGGCTGTGCTTGTGGGTCTGCATTTTTATCAAGAGTGCAAGGGATGCAGGTGTGCTTGGACCATGGGTCACACTTTGAGTAGCAAGTCTTCCACCCCTTCAAACCAGTTCTAGGGCTTTCTCTCCCCAAGTAAATCCTTTTTCTTCCCCGCCCCCCCACCAGTCTGTCTCTGAAATCTGAGAGCACAGAGCGAAAATATTTGGTATTTTTTTAAATATATATTTTTATTGTTATTTATGTCTTTTACATTTTGTATTCCCCTTGGGTAGCCCACCACCCATTCACCTGTGATCCATCTCCGTGGTCCCTTGTGTTCTTTTCTATTCCATTTTGTGCCCTTATCCTCCCCTCCCCCCGCCCAAAATATTTGGTATTGATCTTGGTGCTAAGGGAGACTCAGTGCCATCTGATGGACTTATCTTCACAAGTAGATGCTAAACTCCCTCCTCCTTTTTTTTTATCTTAATATATATATTGTTATTGTTATTTATATCTTTTACATTTTGTATTCCCCTCGGGTAACCCACCACCCGTTCACCCGTGATCCGTCTCCGTGGTCCCTTGTGTCCTTTTCTACTTCCTCCTCCTTTAATCTCTTAACAGCAACATGCAAGGCACAGAGGCCACAGTAACTATTTGTTGAGTAGAAGTGAGTTGGAATGGACTGAGTTGGCTATGATTTCTTAGGATTTATTGTGACTAACTTTCCTTCCAAATGGTATTCAAGACTATGGGGAACTTGATGGGAGAGTTCATTATTTAAATTGTTTGGAAAGGTGATGCTCAAATTAGTGATTGAGTTCCAGTGTTAGATTTCACACCTTACCCTGACCCACGCCACCAACCTGTCCTCAAACAAACCAACACAGGAAGGAAAATACAGCCAACAACTGAAAGCTTTTTCCTTTCCTGAAAAATGACTTACTTCCCCATCGTTGACTAACCCATCTCTCTGACCTCAACCAAATGACTTGATATTCTAAGAAAAATGGAGAAATCCCTCTTCATTAAAAGAAAATGGAGAATCTCTTATTTTGATGATGCAAATATGTAATAAGGCTCTATTTGTTATCTTTCATTTTCTTTTAAGTTAGAGAAAGATCATCTAAATTCAACCCATTTCACTGGAAGAAAACTGAATTTAAATGCCTTCCTCCAATTTAAAAGAAAAATAAGTTATTTGTTTTTCCCTGCTATCATTCCAAGTTCATGTAACAGCTTACAATTCTCTCTCTCTTCTCTGCTTACCCCATCCCCATGCATGTACATAGGCCAGTGCAAATCTAAATTCTCAGCAGATTTCTCACCTCAAAGGCCCAGCCCGAGAAAACTTCACTTTTCTCAGAAATTGTAGAGTTTCAGTTATAGGAGGAACGTATTTGTCCATTAATTGTCAGATATCCTGAACCATATTTGTCTTTGTAGTCTCAGCCCACTATTTAAATACTTTATTGTTTATAAACTTTAGACATATTTATACATTATCAAAAGATGCTAGATTAAAATTTGATAAAGAAATTCATGACCTCCCTCACAGTTCTCCTTTGTGTCTAGCATTCATCCATTTAATAATTAATTTTGGGGCACATTAACAGTGGAGTGATTGAGTAATAACCAAAATAAGGTGAAATATATGTACATAATTGAATGTAATATCTGCTATTTCACAATCCAACTACTTTCACATATAATATCTCATTGTCCTCGTGACATCCTTCTGAAGCAGATGGGGAAAGGTAATATGTCATGCAAAGCACTTAATTAGTAAATTCACTCTGACAATGTTTCAAGTCAGGATGTGCAAAAAAAAGATATTAAGTGGAATAATATAAAATTTAACTGTGACATGTTAAACAAACTCTTGGAGCAGATTCATAAAAATACCAAAGAAGAACAGTAATTTAAAAACTAAACAACAGTGGATCGATTTATGGCTTATTTCACCAAATCGGCAATCTGGAAAAGGTACCTCTTAAATTTCAACTGAAGGCTTGACAGAGAGTAAGACAGCCTGACCTCCATGGTTAATAAATTCCATAAGTAGAGAGCAAACATTAAAAATGCCCCGTAGCTCAATGTCTTCAGCCAAAAAGAACTAATCCAATTGACTGAGACCAAAGAAAACGACTGGGGATGTATGGTTCCAGAATGTCTCTGAGGTATTCAAAACCAAGTCAATTTAAGGACTTGTAAGTTAATAACTAGGACTTTACACATAATCCTGTACTTTACAGGTAGCCAGTGAAGGTTTTTACAACCAGGGTAATGTGATTTTCATGCTGGGTGTCAGTCAGACTGTCAGTAACTGAGTTCCAGACCAAGAGAGGGTCCTTGATCTGTCCAGGAAGAGAGTCCCCCAGAACAAGGACCCAGGGATGCAGCGGGGAGCCCTAGAAGAGGGCAGCGGCAAACCCACAGAGCAGGAGAGCGGTAGGCAGTGGCCAAGGGGAAGGCAGGTCAATGGCACAAGGAGACGTGCATTTGATAAATAATTGAATAGGAAACCTAACAGATAAGTCAGGATCAAAGATTCAGTGCAAATTCATGAGCAAAATCTTGGGAGCCAACTGCCTTCAAAGCCATACTTTTGGGCAATTTACGGATTTGCAGTAATAGTGAGAACCAGAAGCGATGAGTCTCTTTTTCAGTGTGATTCATCATCAGCTTTTAATAGTCAGGCCAGGGATATCCGGAGACGAGGTGGCTAGAGAGTGAATTTAAGTTTCAAAAGGTGAAGATGATGACTTTTTTCAATACGTAGGTTAGATGAAGATTTTCAACACACTGCTTGGATTTCTTTTCAAAAAATGATGGCGAGGGCGTGTGTGTGTGTGTGTGTGTGTGTGTGTGTGTGTGTGTGTGTGTTCTAATTCTCCAGAAGTATTGTAATGTCAGATGACAAAATCTTTACAGATCTGATATTGACTTGTGTTAGAAACTAGATGGGGAAAGCAACCAAGCCATGGATTGAACACCTGACCTGTTCACATCACTGCAGAAGGAACTTACACATTGTCTTCTTCTCGGTTTACCACTATAAGGTAATACTAGCCACGAATGCAAACTAGCAAGGAAAGCTCAGAGAAGTGAGCATGCTGCTCTGACTCCTGACCCCTCAAAATTCATCTACAAACTAGCAACATGTTGAGTTATTGATCCCAGGAACCCCTGAGGCCTGGCTGAAAATGAGGCCTTGTGCTCAGAGATAAAAAGCCGGAGGTGAAACTTCCTGCATGAAGCTGAGACCCGCAAAGGGCGGGTTGGGAAAAATCACTCAACAGCCTAGGGATAGAATGAGGAAGTTGTTTGCCTTTTTGGGTAGAGGGAGAGCAAGATCATTGCATTCACAATTCAAAAGTATTATTCCAGGGCCTCCCGAATGGCCTAGGGGTAAAGTCTCAGCTCTATTACCTTCATGACATGAGTTCGATCCCCGGCCAGGAAGCTGACCCACATAGCACAGCAGACCTCTCCTGTCTTGCCCACTGCTCCCCTCAGCAGTGTATTTCAGTAGATCCGCCTGTTCCACTCCCCACTCTGTCTATGGTGAATTCTTTCACCCTCCACGCCTCACCTCTGGCCTACACCCCAGCAATTCTACACATACAAAAAAAAAAAGAGTATTCCAGTTTCAGATTGGAGGAAGACAGTGATTGCGTGAGCGAGTTAAGAAAGTTGACATGTGAGATACTCTGATGGCTTTGATAGGACAGTGACAGTTGAGACAGTCCATTTGATTGCTGGCAGATTAGATTCTAGGTCCAAAATGGTCAAAGGATGGAGCTTAACAAGGAGTACATGAAATGACTCAGGAAAACAAAATGACGAGAGCAGGACTTAGAGACTTGGGCAGCAGAGGCCAGTAGGATCCAGGCTATAGGAGATTTTGGCAAAGTCAACTGCAGGACAAACCAAGCCAGGAAAAGAATCCCTGGCATTGGGTAAGAGGGACCCTTCACACTTTGGATGCTGTCAATCATGGCCTTCCCTCTAGGGGTGCAGCTGCAGAATAGCCCAGGGGAAGGGGGGTTAGAATTGGGCTCACCTCTGGAGCTGAGACTGGGAATAAAAATCTGGAAGGACTGAGAACCCCACCAGAAAGGGGGTGCAGTTCAGGCTAGGAGAACAAGAGGTTTAGTTTTGCATCTCCTATAGAGGAGTAGAGAGAGCGCTAGCGCAAGCAAGAGAACCCAGCTTGATACTCAGCGTGTGTTCTGGAACCAGGAATATCAACTCACCAGGAGGCTCCACCCCTGGCCTCCTGGGTGAGAATCTGCCTTTTAACCTGTTTCCGGGGATCAAATCTACACGACAGCATGAGATAAACTAATGTGGAAAACATGTGAGCCATTAGTGACTGAGGACGGGGTTGTGTGTTATTAAATGGAGCGTATGCAGGTAGGTTTTGAACTCTTACCGCAAAAGTAGATATTTGGCCCATCTAAGCCAAGAAATCTAGGGGTGTTAGAATTCTTCTACAAGTCCAATCAAGTAAGTATAACAGGACAGATTCAAAAAAAGATGTGATGGGGAATAATTTTCGGGGAAAAATACAACCTTCAGAAATAGCTAAGAGTTATCATTTCTGATTGGAAAGAATTCCCATTGAATGAGCAGCCAGTTGACATAAGTCTCAAATGTATGCTGCAACCTTAAGAGGTTTACCAGTATTTTAGATTTAAATCCACAGCTACAATGTCTTTGCATTGCAACAACATTTCTCCAACTACTGCATTAAGATCTTACATTACGCTGATGTCACCATTTAAAGTATCTTTTGCCCCAAACAGAAGGATTATGTGCTGTCACTGAAGTCCACAAATGGCACTATCATTCCTCTGTTCAGTAACAACATATTGAGCACCTACTACGTGCCAGTGCTAGACACAGAGATGCAATCTCCGTGGTGCTTGAAGTCAATAAGATTGACTATAACCATCCCATTTCTAGCAACTTCCTACGTGTAATCAACATTGAAATTCTGATTCATTTTTGTAACAACACTGTATGTGATAGACCAATAAACCTTTATATCCGCAAGTCTATTTGCTGTTTTGCTTTATAACCACATGACGAATGGATCACACACCTCTTCTGTGCTGTATTTTTAAGAGTATTTTCTTTCAGCTTCAATATACTCCTTCATGTAGTGAAAAGTCTTGAGAGTCCTAAGGGATGCTAATCGAGCACATAAATATGTAAAATTCTCATTGAATTAATAAACTTGCTTTCAGAGTTGTTGCTTCTTTTTTCCTTTTTGGCTTGTTAGAATATAAAAATCTGGCAAGTTCTCTAAAACTCTATCACTTAAGTCTCTTGGGGGGAAATGTGAGAACTGAGAAGTACACCCTAAGTATCAGTCGTCTTTGTGTCTCTAGATAGCTCTGCCGGGGCTCCCGAAGGCTGCAAAAATGTCTTGTCAACTTAACATGAGTTGCAGAAGCTATGAAGAAGACTGCGGCTTCTCTTCTAGCCATAGGTGTGCAGAAGTAACATGAGAAGCCAGAGAACAAAGGTAGGTGAGAATTTTCCCCACTCCTCCTTATACCGCTACCCCTCTGCCCCCATCACCACCCTGTCTCTGCATCCAGCTCTCTCCATCACTGCCACAAGCACTGATGGTGTCTGGCTACATTTATGTTATCATCCGTATGTTACAGCAACCACCACCAAACTTGCCCCCTAAGCCAAAAGGCAGGAAGAATTTTGAACTTTGTGCCCAGATGGACAGCAACACAGTAAGACTAGGTGTTAACTATCCTTGGAGTAACTTGGGAATGTAGAAAAATGGTATCTTTTGTATTCTACCTTTGTCTTCTCCCCTTCCTCTGCCCCCATCATGTATACGTTATTGTAATCCTTGGGAGGGAATCCATGGAGGATTTTGTATTTTCTGACACTTGGCGACCCGGAACCAGTTAAAATGAGCTAGGTTTTGTTGGGGGCACCAAGCATTTGGGAGGTGGGGACACGGTTCCTGAGGAGGTTGGGACAGGCAGAGGTCTCTGCACACACTTCATCCCTGCCACACCGGCACGCCCCTCTGGTCTTCATGAGAGTGACTTTCTGTGTGTCCCTCATGTTTGCAGATATCAAGTACCCTTGTTTCTTTCCTTGAGCTGCTCAAAAACCAAGCTCTGCACACCAGGTAAAGGCAAACACCAAGATGAATATATTGCAAAAGTTTCAACCTGCAAACCAGGGACCTCAAGATGCTAGGAGCAATGCCTTCTCAGATGCTCTCGGCGGGTTACAGGGTAAGTGTGGACATTAACTGACATTCACAGTGACTGGTTCCTTAGTGATGTTCTTTCTTATTCGGATCAGAGCAGCCAAGGCCCAGCGATATGAGCAGATCTGGCCTTCCGGGGTTGGCTGCTGGTCCTCCGCTTTTCCCTGAGAAGAGCTGTAATTTCCTAATAGGTGAGGTTGTATTTCATTCTCCTTGACATTACTGCACTATTTTGCGCCTGACACAAGTGGTTTCCTTTTAGCTTGGATCTACAAATAATATTTGGATAGGTCCTGTGAAAATTAACTAAATCTCATTTAAACGAAGCAGGGAAGCCTGAAGAGACTGCTTACTGATGCTGGCTGACAAAGAATCCCGCCATGAGAGACTCTCCTTGATCTCCCACTGGCCAGGAAGTGGCTTTGCTGCCCAGGAAGAGGAAGGAGGCTCCTCCCAGCCTAGTAACAGCTCAGCCAATGAGCGAATTCCATTCCGGCCAATGAAAAGGCAGCAAACTTCGTGTTCTCATTTTCCGCCAATGAACTGTTCCTTTATAACAGGCCCTTTCAACTTTACATAGGAACCATTTTTTTCCTTTGTTCTGAGAAAGCAGGGGTGATATTTGCCTTGAGACTGCAGGTACCAGGTTGCTTTTCATAATTGTTTCTGAATAAACCTATTTTGCTGGTAAAATAACAGGCTGCTATTTGAGGTCAATAATCCTTTCCACTGGCTATTTATAGAATTTTTTCTTGCTAAACAAACTCTGCACCCATTAACTAATAACCCCCTCCCATTCCTTCGCCAGGTGTGTCTTCCTTCTTCAGTGTGTTCACAAAATCAGAAACTGAATCTTGATCCAGAATTTTTATGGCACTCAATCTCCAGATGCTCTCTCCTCCCTCCCCAGAAATTGTGGGGTGGGATGGGAGAAGTGGGGGGATGGGGTTGAAAATCCCACCCCTCTAATCATGTCTTAATCTACCTTTGACCAGCCGCCGTCCTGAAAATATGCATTAGCATAAACTCAGGTGTGATCAAAAGGGGTGTGTTAGGAGTGACAGAACATACTCCTATCACTTAGACAATTACAAGGGTTTTAATTGTTCTGTGCCTAAAATGAGGACAAAACTATTTCTCATAACAACCTTAGCTGCTATCTTTTCCCAATTTTTCATCTTTGCACTTGTTAAGTAGTAACTCCTTATCCCCTCTTCCCATCAATCTCTAATCCGCTTCCATCTATAAATTTACCTGTTCTATATATTCAATATATGTGTACTCAAATTTTGTGTCTGCTTTTTTTTCACGTGGCATAATTTTTCAAGATTCACCTGTGTTGAACCTTGTACCAGAACTTCATTCACTTAATAGCTGAATAATAACCCATTGTATGTATACACCACATTTTGCTATTCATTCATCTGTTGATGGATCATTGGATTGTTTTAATCTCTTGCTAATTAAGCGCCAATGAATATTGTCATGTAAGCATCTGGTTGAGTCCTTTTTTTCTATTATTTTGCATACATACCTAGGAGCAGAATTGCTGTATCATCTGGTAACTGTACCTTTCCTTTTTTTCAGAACCACAAACTATTTTCCACAAACTACACATTCCTTTCAAACAATGCTCAAGGATTCCAGTTTAAAATAACACTTGCTATTTTCTTTTTCGTAAATTACAGTCATTCTGGTAGTTGTAAAGTGGTATCTGATTGTGGTTTTGATTTGCATTTCCTTAGTGACTAATGAGTGAGCATCTTTATGTGTGGTTATTGGGCATGTATATGTAATCTTTGGAGATATGTCTCATCAAGTTTTTTAAGTGAATGGTTTGGTTTTATTGTTTTTGAGTTTTAGTTCTTTATATATAACTGATATTAAATTCTTATCATATTTATGACTTATAAATGCTGTCTTACAAGCAAAATTAATTTTATACATAAAACATTGTATTGAGCTTAATGATTTCAATACAAAGAACAGAATTATCAAAAACCAGAGAAGTTAGGGTGGGTGAGGAAGAGGACCCAGTAAAAATGTTAGAGGGGCAAAATATCTGTCCTTTTATGGGAATCACTGGCTTATGCTCGCTCCACAAACATAGGAAGTCATATGAATAAATGTAGGGGAGAAGGATAAGTGCAGGTTATGATGGGCAAATATCTGTGAGAAATGACTAATAAAGCTAATTGCATACGCAAGTTAGAGATATTTGGATCCTGGCTTGTGGCCTCAATTCCACAGTCAGATTTAAGAGCTGTGATAAATCGATTTCTGTTGTTTCGCATCTATGGTATTTTTGTTACAGGCAAACTCCTAGCCAGATTACCATAAATCGTGACACTAAAGATCTATGTACCTCAGTTCCTATTACCCAATGCAACATGTCCGACTTTTAACAAAAAGGCATGCCAAAGGCAAGAAAAAACAGTTTGAAAAGACAAAACAAGCATCAAAAGTAGACTCAGATATGAAACAGATGTTAGAAGTATCAGAGAGGAGATTTAACTATGATTCATGTCAATGGTTCTAATAGAAAATGTGGACAACATGTAAGAACAGATGGAGAATGTAAGCAGACGGGATTTTTTAAGGTGGTGAAGTTATTTCATATGATGCATTAATGGTAGGTACATGGCTCTCTATTGTTGTTAAAGTCCACAGAACTTTATAGTCAAAGGGTAAATCTTAACGTATGCAAATTTAAAAATAATAATTTAGACAGTCACAATGAAATGTAGAATATGACCAAATAGATTATAAATGTTTGGGAGGACCTTACTATAATCAAGAGGAGGAGACTAGAATGATACGTGGCTATGGACTAGACATGGAAACTTAAGAGTAAACTAATGTGTAGCTGATATGAGTGCAGATGATTACACAGGTATGTGCAAATACATGGGTTAGAGTCCATATAAACTTTGTTGCTCTAGCAACTGAGATGCTAAAGACAGTGACGGCCCAAAAGTTATGATCTCGCCTAGTGCCCAGCTTTTGAGTTCACATTTCAGTGAAAGGAACCAGAGCCTCCTAGAGAACTGGCTGATTCTAGAACTGAAGCAGAAATAGCCTTGATGACTCTGGAGCATCTTTTGCCAGAACATTCACAGTGTTCCTCTGTGTTAGCACACCAAGGGTCAGCTGTGTACTATGGGAGAAGGCCAGTAGGAACATTTAGCCCTGAGCCCCAGAGAAAGAACCAGACCCCTTATCTGGGAAATAAACCCACAGGGCCTTTTCTTGTTTCTACACAAACTCTTTACTGCTCTCCTGGTGTTGTAACTGGATTTTCTACCCTCCCCCAAGCTCGACCACAACATCTGCTGGGAACGCCCTCTGAATATGTTCAGATTTTGTAGTTGAACCCTTGCATGTCATATGCTCCTTCCTAGCCCTCTCCACAAAGGAAGTGAGGATTCAGCCTGTCTTCAGTGCATAGATGAAAATAACCATCTTTGGACAGAACCAGTGAGAGGCTAAAATGATAAGCCTCCTTGATTATAAATAAGTAAATGCCTCCCTGTGTCCTATACACTTAAGTCACCTCTATCTACAGAACATACTGATGAGGGAGGGGATGTTTTAGTTCCCATTGTAAAGGATATACACACAAATTTCCTTTTAACCATTTTTCCTAATTGTTCGTAATCATTTCTAATTACGTGATTGTAGCATTTATTAGCTGCAATTTTTTTAATTCCCCATTTTACAGATGAGGAAAATGGGGTAGAGAATTGCTTTGCCATTACAGAAAGATTTCATTAAAATGCTGTTTGTGCAGAATGAAAAAATATTGTGGCCTAGAGAATTATATAGCCTTCAAAAATCTTAATAAAATTTGGTTTTTAATAAAACCAAATAAAATGAGAACGGATCTAAGGCAATTTGTAGTTTAACTACAAGTTCAAGGAAATTTGATATCATTCTCCTTCCCTATGTCCCGCCCCTTTCCTGCTTAACTATTGATTATGAAGTGCAGAGGGCAGAATAGTGAAGCTATGTGGCACATTAGGGCCATTCTGAGGGGAAAAAGGATACATGAAACTACAAACTTCAAAATAGGTACATTGAGGGACAATTCTCTACCTTGCAAATAAATTCTCTCCCTTACACAATCATTTCAGGACTTACTTATGTAACTATCTAGTGTACATAAAAATTACTCCTATCAAAGACTTCTATGTTGGCCATATTGCTGAATTGAGAAGGGAAGTATACTAATACCAGGTTATAAAGGTGAGTATTCAGAAATTCCTCAACCTTGACATAATGCAAATTCTCTTCTGATTTCTACTTTTAAATTTCAATTATTTTTTTTTTGAAGTTCTTGTGGTGTTTGCTCGGCAAGTGATACTTGTAATCTTGTTTTTTCAAAAAAAAAAAAAGATACAAGACTACTATTTCTACAGTGTACTCCTGACCCACAGAAGAAGATGAAATCTGTATTTTACTGTCAACAGAGTTAAGAAGATACATGATCTTTACTACACAGAAACTCTTTCCTCAGATTCATGTCATCAAACTGTCATAAGAACTGTTTCATGCCATTGTGGGTCAAGACAATTACTATAGGTTTTCTCTCAATTTTGAAGAACTAGCCATATTACAGATCCATCAAGCTGCACGTATATTATCAGGGGCATTTCTCAAACAACTAATACTTAAAAGAAACTTCTAGAATCCAGAGTTGGATGGCAGAAACCCAGGATTCTGCTATACATCACACTTCTCTTCCCACTCTCATTAGAAATGGCAAATGGAGCCCACTCTCCAAGGATTATGGGTGGGCAGACAGGCCACAGGACCCATCCTGGAGGAGAGCATTTTTCTTGAGACTCTAGTGTTAAGGTGATAAATACGTAGACCATTTGGCCTTTAACAAATAACAGAGAAATATCACAAATGATTAAAGAATATTTTCAGTTTTGTTATATGTGTCCACTCTTGACCCTCTAGATATATAGATAAAGGAAATTTATATTATTTGACATTTCAAGAAGAAAGTTCTGAGAACATTTCCTGTACTGGACTTCCTGCTTTGGGTAGTAGCCGGACAGGATGTGGTTTCATTAACATCAGGAAGGCTAGGGCCTCCCTGGTGGCACAGCGGTTAAGTGCTGCGCTGTGGAGCTGTCCGCAACAGCGACATGAGTTCAACACCCGACAGGGGAGATTCCCACATGGTGCAGCAGACCTCTCCTGCCTCACCCGCTGCTCCCCTCAGCAGTGTATTTCTGATCTGCCTGTTCTGCTCCCCACTCTGCCTCTGACGAACCCTCTTGCTGCCCCACGCCTCTGGCCTGTACCCCAGCCTGTATGCATCAATAAATAAATCTTTAAAAAAAAAAATCAGGAAGGCTTGCCTGGCACAATCCAAACTACCCACCCTCCTTTTGGAGCATAAACATTATGTACAAACAGCTTTCAATGAAGCCTCTTTGCTTTACTAGTGATATTTTCTTACGACTTACTGGTAGAATATAGGTATTAGCGGTTTTCTTTCTACTTGTACTGAATTGCGTTTACCTGTTTGGAGCAAGGAAGAGGATGTCTAAATGCATTTAACCAAGTTTGGGTTGGGGGAGGGAAAAGTGTGCTTTAACGCCCCCCTCACCTCCCATCCCCTCATCATCCCCCAAACTCCTATCATCTGTCACCCCTGCCCTGGTCTGCAAGCACCCAGTGTCCCAGACAAGAGTAATAACCATTCTGCTCTTATCTTCATAACCACATTATGGAAGACATTCGCTGGTTTCCTCCTCAGTGAATTTAATTCACACCAATATTTTAAGATAGATTAGAAAATAAAGAATAATATTAAAAACAAAACCATTTCTGACAGCACAGTCAGGTTTTCATGTTTCCCTCATACAAAAAATTCCAAGATAATTACAGCAGATAACAGATCTTTAAGATACAAATCAACTATGTATCATTTTCTGGGCTGAAGTTCAATATGCACCCCTCAGATGCTATGCTTTTACCCCAGATATATTTTCTGTTTTTTCTCTAAGGTGATTTTTACCAGTGAAGCAATTTTCATAAAACCAGTTGAAAATCAGATGACACAGTCCAGCTGTTTTTTTTTTCGTGTCACCTTTCAGCCCCCCTGGAAGTCCAGAGATCAGGAGATCCCCAAGCCGGCGCATTCCAAGTCCTCCAACAGTGCATGAAGGCACCATCATGTTATTTTATTTCTGGTTGCTTCTCTGAGATTATTTTCAATAGTGTCATCCAGATTGGACAGTACTTGGGGTGAACAAGTCTGGGACTCGAGCAAGAGACTGTCAGCGCACGATTGAAAGGGGTCCTCAGAGGCGAGCCCCAAACTCACAGCTCCAATGCTGGACCAGCCTGGAGCCACAAGCCAGTCACATCCTCTCGCAGAGGGTAAGCCAGGCCCAGAGCAGTGTCTGCCACAGCACTGACAGCCCAGCATCCCTAGGGAGACACCGCCCAGTGCGGGTGAGTCCTGAGCCTCTGCAGAATGACTGGCACTAGTGGCCATTCAACAGATGTTGTTGAGTTTGTTGAATGAATCAATAGCATTCTCAGCTTCGTGATCTAGGAATCAGACCTGACTCTTGTGCAGCTCTACATCAGCAGAGTTGGCAGCAAGAGTAAATGAAAAGATCTACTTCTTGACTGGACCATCTACGTACATTCCACTGATAGCCAAGGAACTGTAGGGCTGTATTTCCTAGTAGAATGCAGCCTTAGCTTTCTTTAAAAAAAAAAAAAATGTATTTATTTTTGCATACAAGCTGGGATGGAGACCAGAGGTATGGGGCGGTGAGAGGGTTCACCAGAGACAGAGTGGGGAGCAGAACAGGCAGATCGACGGAAATACACGACTGGGGAGCAGCGGGCGAGGCAGGAGAGGTCTGCCACGCCTTGTGGGACTCTCCCTGGCCTGGCATCAATTCGCATTGCAGCCACTGACAACTCCACAGCTCTGTGCTTAACCCTGTTGCACCACCAGAGAGGCCCAGCCTTAGCTTTCTTATCTGTAATCTAGAATAATGTGGCACTTACTGTTTAGGAGAGCTCAGTGCAGATCAGATCAGAGGATGGTGCGCTCCAGGGTGCTGAGAAACTGCTACTATCAGCAAATGGAGCCTGAGGTAGCAGATGCAGCCATTTTATTACAGGGACCCTGGAACCTGGTCCTTGTTTGTTACCTCATCTTCCCACTATTGAATTAACCTGGTGCTTGCTTGTTACCTTTCTATTATTGGTTAACCTAGCCCTTGTTTTTTTTTTTTTTTTGATCATCACAAAACCCTGACCATCCCATACCCTGCTTGTCTGCTACTCCACCCCAGTGATCAACCCCCCAAAACCAAGACACCCTACCACCACCACTGTCAGCTTGACAGTGGGGCTCAGGGCAGTTGCCCCTATTGTGTGATCCACAATAAACATGCCTTGCTTGAAACTTCGACTGGGTTTCTCTCTAAATTCCTTTCATTATATCAATAAAGCAGACAAGAACTCAGCATTTTTATTAACAGAGGTGTTGGCTGCAGAGTTTAGGCAGAAATTCTTTTGCAGAAGCAGCTACGCCAACTGATGAAAGGCACAGGCCAAAGCAGTGACCTGGATGGCTCCCGAGCTGGAACCAGCCTGGCAGAAGCAAGGAAAACAATGCAGCCAGTAACAAGGTGCATGGCGGGGCCGGGGGCCTGGCGTAAGCAGTCAAGAAGAGGACAAGACCGGGATGAAGTTCAAGTTAGTTATTCCAAAAATGAGATCTAGAGTATTCATTTATAGTAGCCTGTCCAGGTAGCTGATTAAATGCAGATTTGAGGATTCTGGGTGGGCATGGACGTTCAGATCATCAGTAGACAAATCCATCCTCCAAACCAGTCATCAGCATCTGGAAACCAGGACTGGTTCCCAGGGGAAGGAGCTGGCAGATGCTAGCAGAGAAGGCTAGAGCCGGGCCTCCGTGGGGTGCCAGGGACACAGCAGGCAGCAGAGCCCAGATACGAGGGCCGGGTGGGTAGACCTATCTCTCTGGGGTAGAGGAAGGAGACCACCATTCAGGATTTGTGGGGCCTCCAGGGTTTTGTCCACTCCAGGGGCGCAGACATCAGAGGTTCCCAGTCCACCAGCAAGTGGAGGAGGGGCTAAGCCCACAGGGCCAAGCATCGCTGTGGGCAGCTCAGGGGAAGCTCTGAGTGCTCTGATGATTGGCACAGTGCTGATTCAAAGCAAAACAAAAACAAAAAGCCAACTCCAAAGGGTGTTGTTTTTGTAGGGGGTGACAGGAGATAACAGCAAGCACAAACCACAGATGCTACTTTACCATCTGAAAGCACAGGGTTATGAGCCAAAATCCCGAATCCCCATCATTTTCCAAGGGATTACTCGGAATAAAACCACTAGATCATAATTACAGACCAAAGAGCAGTGCTTGTTTGCACCCACGGTTGTCCCGCCCCACACCTTGAGCTACCTGGCCACACACCCACAGCTGATGGGCACGGAGGGGAGGCCAGAGCCACTCAGGCACCACTGGGCTGTCCCCCTGGGCCTCCTGCTCATCGACCTCCCCCGTTTCGGTCCCACCTGGGTCCTCACACTAACTCCGCATGTCAGCACTGCCCACCGCCTGGAGATTTCCTAGCCTGACCCGATGCGGTCCAAGGACTCTGGCCGTCTTGGCCTCTGGACATCGAGTTGGGCCCCTTCCCCTAGTCCCTGCCCCTGGGACTGGACACCAGGCGCCACCGGCCAGCCGGCATCCAGACGGACCCACTCAGGCCACCCAAGAGGGAAGCTTCCAAACAGCCTCGCCCTGGGTCCTGCAGTCACTGCCCTGACACTCTGGGGGAGACCTAGAGCTTATGGGGGAGCTGCCTGTGTCCAGAGTGGAGGGAAACAGCAAGCTCAGCGGAGGCGCGGGCGCAGGACCAGCTGCCGGCCACGACATACCCTCAGACACCTGCCGTGTTTCACTATCATTTTTATTTCCTCTAAAGAAACATCCTGAAAATATGCAAAAATTTCACTGGAAGTTATGAAATTTTCAATCATTCTCTGTAAAGTATTTTGCTTCCTGCCCCGTATCTGGACCAAGCAGTTACCAGGGTGAACCGGCAATTTGACAGCCTATGGCGAGGAAGAAAATCAGTCATGACGTATGCCATGACGTAAAGTTCACGTAACCGAAGGCCTTTGGCGGTCAGGGGAGACTCTTAAACTAGACGGTGCCGCAGGGAGGAGAGGAGAGAGGCTGGGGGAGCTGCAGGGTGCACGGGCTGGAATCAGGGTCTCCAGGAGGCACAAGCAGAACGTCAACGGCTTCTTTGGGGGTCCCGGCTTCTCCACATTTTACTCTGGCCAAGTTTTGCATCAAGAAGGCTCAGGTGGCCATTCTCTCCTTCCTCTCATTTCACTTCCTGTTTCTGGATTCAGAGTCCAGACTGATTCATTATCATTTGTTAACGTGGGTTGGTTTGTTTTTTTTAAGTAGGAAGTTTGGACTAGAGAACATTTCCAATGATCTGAAATGCAAAAGGTACCTCCCGTTGACTGGGGGTCCTTCAGGAGGTGAACAACACACACACCCCTTTTTTCCTTAGACTTTTCTTTTTTAAGGAAAGAGATTTGGAGACTCTGTTAAATTGACCTTGGGCCCATCTGGGAACTTCACGATTCATAACAATTTTTTTTTTTTCCTGAGAGAAGTTGTTTTCTCAGATCCATGTAATCAGCCTAAAAGTAAATTTTAGAAGCTAGCACCTCCATGAGCTGGAGACTTCCTGTTTCGAGCTATATGAAGCTGTGCTGAATAAGCAGAGATATGAAGAATGAAGAGGTGAAAAGTGAAAACGACCTGAATAGGCCAAATTAAAGTTTTCAGTGATTTTTTTTTCCTCCCAAAGTATCTTCAAGAGGGGAATTTTAGAAGCACAGAGTTGACATGAAGCGAGAACAGGAAGAAAACTTCTTATATTATCAAAATTTCCTTCCTTTGGCAAAATAGAAATCTCCGTAGAAGGGATTCTAAGACTGTCCCCAGACCCTTTCCAGCTGGCTCACACTGTCGACAGCTTCTATGTCTACAGATGGAAATCCATTAATTCCAGGTTCGCATAGGGGAAATAGCTTCACAAGATAAAAGACCAAAAGGATGTCTTTTGCCTTAGGTCCCTAACTGGTATCTTCAGACACAAAGTTTGTGTTGGTTGTTTCTGCATGACTAGTGAAATAAGTGTTAGTATGTGGATGAATATTTCCAGAAACATCGAGGGCCCATTGTGATTGCAAACAATCTACTGTGCCTGGGTTGAAAGCATCTTGTCTTGGGGAACGTTGTAACAGCTTAGCCACACTACATCCAAACACAAAACACAGGTTTATGATGAGGCCTGTGTGCGGACAACAATGAACATCCTTGAGAGGAGTTCATTTGTCTTCTCATCAATGAGAGGAAGGAGTTCAATAATAAAGGGAAGTAATGAATTTCCCCTCTTTGAATTTGATTGAGCTTTAAAAAAATTCACTCTTCTTTTCTTGACCAGAACCAAAATCTGTTTGTTTTTGCTGCAAACATAGATATGACATATCTATGTAATAGATGGGGACATAGATATTACAGATGGAGAGTTCTGTGCATGCTTTTCTATCCTTGTAGTCTACATTTCTTGAATACAGGGTTGCTAGCTCAGAGAGAGACAGACAGGACGCTCAGTTAAATTGGCATTTCATACCATGTCATTATCTGATACACCACAGTGCTTAGAAAACAGATTTGCACATGGTAGTTTTCCCCAAAATAGTTTATTAAACTGATTAGAAAACATTTCAACCTATAAATTTATTAATTTAACAAATATTTACATAATACTAGCTAGGTGCTAAGCACTCAAAGTGCTTTACAAATAGTACCTTATTTAATAGACAGTTGGATCATGAATATTAAAAAATGAGATAATAGTTTCTCTTTAGGGCCTCCCTGGTGGCACAACGGGTTAAGCACAGCGCTGTGGAGCCGTTGGCCGCTGGGGTACAAGTTGGATGCCCAGCAAGGGAAAGTCCCACACCCAGCAGACCTCTTTTGCCTCACCCGCTGCTCCCCTCAGCAGTGTATTTCAGTCAGTCTGCCTGTTCTGCTCCCCACTCTGTCTCTGGGGAACCTTCTCACCACCCCACACCTCTGGCCTCCACCCCAGCTTGTATGCAATAATACAATAAATAAAAAATAGTTTCTCTTTAGAATTTTAGATCTCTGTGGTATTTTTATTCACAGGGTCAATTCAATGATTTGACTTTAATTGCTACCAGAGAAAAGTTTTATACGTAGAATTTTTCTCTGATTATGAAAGTAGTCCATATTCAGAAAAAAATTAGGAAAATACAGAGGACCAAAAAAAGCAATTAAATCACCCTTCACAGAAATAACACCCATTAGCATTTTCCATTAGACATATACTTCAAGTATCTCTGAAATAACTAGTTGCATTTTCTTCTTATTCTATCAAAATAGCATCCAAAGCCCCTAGTAATTCTCCAAGTACCATCCTATTCCACGGCTGTCATCATACTCCTCACTACTACAAATGACCTCATTCACTTAGCTTTTATTTCTTCTCTGTCTACTGCTACTAGCACTGGACCTTCCCATATGTCCCTATGTCCATTCCATAGTCAATGCCCAACAAATGTTCTTAAACGGATTAATATTCTTCCTCTGTTATGTAAGATCACTGAGATCTACTCTGCATGATACTGTACAGCAGTATTTTTCTAGTGTCAGTGCAATGCCTGAAGATATTTTACTCAAGATTTCTTAGGCTCCATATTGAAAAGCATTAGAATTTTGCTTAAAATTTAATGATGATGGCCGGTGACGTCATCAACATGGCGGTGAAGGGACGCTAGTATCAACTCTCCCAAAAGAAAAGCTGCCTATAAAGAGACATCAGACAAACCCAGAGAAGATCCAGAAACGCTACATAAATCTAACACCCTCACGGGTGAGTAGAACTTGGAAAGAAGCTAAAAAGACTGATTAAGGAGAAGAAAGAACCACCAGATCACCTCT